>CABFWB010000118.1:277909-296664 GCA_902151455.1 Timema bartmani | reverse complement strand
TTTTTTTTTTTTTTTTTTTGTCTTCGTTATGTATGTACTTCCTAAGTGAACCACATAACTCGTTTTATTTTCATTTTGTTTTTGTTCCAACGCTTCAAGGTTAAATACATGGATGACTCAGTAACAAGTTGTTGACTACTGTCTAACTAGGATAGATTTTCTCACCTGTGTTTTAGCTATCAATAACTCCTATCGGTGGCCACGCGGGCTAAGACTTCAACCTCGTCTGGTTTGATCTGTCATTGGTGGAGAGTTTGAGGGCTCGAATATCAGCTGACTCTATGAGGATTTTTCTAAGTGGTTTTCCGCATTTATTCCACGAAAATGCTGAAACATTTCCTTTAAATTCTAACTTCCTCACTCCTCTCCCACTATCGTAAATGTGCGGATAGCTCAAAGGGTATGAAAATCTTTCCGATCAGTGAATCACAGGGAAAGGGGTTGTATTATTAAAGATAATAATAATAATAATAATAATAATATTTAGCACCGCGTCTTACTACCCGTTCGGGTTATACTCTTAAGTACTAACTACGCTAATGGATTCGGAATTGGGAGTGTTAAATTCAGAGGAAGTGAATCCGCATTTGCGTGGAGGGAGAGTGGTAAACCATTTAGGAAAAACCACCCCCAGTTCACCCGACCGAGATTAGAACCTTGATCTCCCCGTCCTCGGCGGTTATTATTAAAGGCTTTGATCAAAATATTGAAGTAATAACATATCTGGTCTAAAGCAGACCCGACGTTAGTAACACACTTAACAACAAAGCGCTATAGTCATTTTATTTGCTTGTGCAATTCTACGATATATTCCTAAAAACATACAGGGGTAATTGTTTTAATAAAATATTTTATTTATTTTACCTTTTTATAGTAAAAAAGATCTCTAAGAGATTAGCTTTTCACCCTATTAATAAATTTTCATTTTGGTGAGTAATCACTATCATAATTTTATTATTATTATTATTATTATTATTATTATTATTATTATTATTAGCACCGCGTTTTACTACCCGTTCGGTTTATACACACTTACGCTAATGTGTAATGGTAGGGTGATTGTGAGATGAAATGGAGGACCTACAGTTTAACGTGGGATCCGAACCACGGTGGAGGCCTGGCATTCCACACATTCACAAGTTGTGATTAATACACGTTTTGTCAGAGTTGAAGGAAGGGTTTGGCAATCAGATAAATCTGTGCAGGGACCGAGGATTGAACCCCGGACCCCAGCACAGAAGTCTGACACCTTACCCCTAGACCACCAGGTCACCCCATAATTTTATTGACTTCAATCGGAGCTCGCCTGTTGAAGATCCATATATATATTTATTAATACAGGATAGATAGGATAGGATTGGATAGAAATAAAATAAAGTATTAAAAACCTCGCTATATCTCAATTGCATTCGTTCCATTTAAATAGTTTTGAAAATAACCCAAAAAATTAAAGGAACATTTCTGTAAAAATTTTCAAAACGGAAAATTTTTCCATCTCATTTCTTCAGGCGCTTTGCAGAACATGTTGCATTTTCTCCAACTATACCTAATCTTTGGCTTGTAGATCCGTTTGGAAAATATTTAAAATGATTTCTTCTTTATAATTTTGGCATCGTCTGTCAAAAAGGGAAAGCTACAGGATACATCTAATGGCGTGTAGAAGTAGATCTGTAACTTCTCGTGTTTTCAGACAAGATTGATCAACTATAGTAATAAATAATCTTACATAAACACACACAATGATATGTATAATTTAAAAATTCATTGTTTTAATCACTGCCTACCAACTCGATCCCGTGGCACACCAACTCGGTCCCGGTTATTTTTGTGCTTATCTCAAATGGGTTTCAGGCAGCAATTGTACTAGTAAAGAAATTCAGGGGTGTCAAATAAATTATTAAAGTAAACACTGATACTAGCAGATTCAAATCATATTTAATTAAAAATATTAAGAACACTACTAAAATATTAAAATTGAACAGACTGAAATTTGTGTGACACACATTTAATGAAATCTAGAACGGTTATGTTTTCTGTCATTAACTGTTGCATTTTTTCTTCCACATATTATTCTTTCCTTCGAATTAATTTCCATCTATAAGACACTTTATCAGTAATATTAATTGTGGCATATACTTCGCTTTGTATTTTCTTTCAGTGCAGTTATTACTAAAATATATTGGGATGGTGATGATAAAACATTGAGTTTTACTTCGAACGGAAGGCCTCAGAGCTATTTCTAGTTCTTATTGCACTTGAAGAAAACTCTACCCAAACAGGACGAGGAAAATCACAATCAGAAGAATTCATAATTTGTAAGAACGTAATCTGTGAAAACTCGGACTCGAGGTTCTTGGGGTGCTTTGGAGCAATATAAGGTAGACTTTGCTGACAATAAACAACATGGAATATAATTACCGTTCATCATTTCATGGATTATAAACATTTGTTGGGACAATTTAGGCGCAATATTAAAGATCCCATCAACAAACACACTCTGACATTGTGATACTAACTTTAAATTAGTCTCGCAAGAGAATATAACAATATGATTCTCACAATCATTAACTAACAAAAACGTTTCTTTATTTGTTTTTAAAACGAGGTTCTCTAAACTTTCGTGTATCTGTGTAATATCTTGGGGGTAATTTAGGCATGAGAAATGACCTAGCTCGATGAATGTTTTAACGGATCAACTGAAGATAATAACTCGTTAATGTTTTATTCTGATGATTTCTTTGGAGTTCACGGTGTAAAAGTTTTAGAGGGCCTCTAATCTGAATTTTCCGTTGCTTTGCGTTTCATTGTATCGTTTAACTTCTGTCGATTTAGTACGCTTTCTTTTTCTGGTTCATGGTCATGATAAATCACACTTCTAACGATTTATTTTTTTATCCTTAACTTCGCTTTGACACATTTCCAACGTTCAACTCCATCAGTTAACTCTTTATGGTACCTAAATTTGTGGCCATTAATGACTATCAAGTCTTTCTCCCTTTAACCCTTCACTATTTCAAACTCCCATGTTGACACTGATCACAACACACGTTTCACTGCCACCACGAGGAAATCTATCATCAAAGGTAATTACGTCATTGCTAGTTCCTGATAGCGACACCTAAAGGTTTCATAGACAGTGTATACAACCCCTATAGTTTTTGTGCAACCCTTGAGACCTAGTTAGTATGTTCTTTGGGCACAGTTGGTGTGTTTACATTCCACCCCAATAATACTAAACAATTAATCGGGCCCCATTTGGTATGCAGCGGTTTTTATCATTCCCTTTTATCCTTACAATAGGACCTACTTTGTTTATCATAATATCGACACGCGATGTGTGGTTTATTTAAATATGAGGTGGCATTTCCTTAAACCTACTGTTGACGAGATGTATGACCATGAAATATAATTTTTTTTATTCCAGCGATAAATCGCTATATATTTAATTAATTATACATGTCATGGACTCGTGTGGCCTTATCCTTTGGAAAAGGGGTTCAGGATTTTAAAATAATATTTTTTTTCTGCACAGAGTCTTACTACCCGTTCGGGCTATAGGCTTATGTACTAATTACGCTATTGGGATATGGATAAAGAAGGTTGAATTAAGAGGAAATATACCTGCATTTGCGTGGAAAAAGAATGGGAAACTATTTAGGGAAAACCACCCCCAGTACACTTGACCGGGATCGAACTCAAATTTCCCCATCAACAGTCTAGTCCACTGCGGCGATGCGGGGAACATATTTATTTTTTTTAAATAAAATTAACACAACGTCTTGCAACCCCCACGAGTTTTACTTATTTTAAATAAGCTAATGGGGTAGATATGAGGAAGTTAAGATTTCGAAGAAATGCATCCAAATTTGCGTGGGGAGATAGATTGAGAAACCATCCAGAAAATACCACCCTCAGTACATCCGGCCGGGATTTGAACCCTTAACTCCCCGGTACT
Source organism: Timema bartmani (assembly GCA_902151455.1). NCBI lineage: Eukaryota > Metazoa > Arthropoda > Insecta > Phasmatodea > Timematidae > Timema > Timema bartmani. The sequence goes on along the minus strand of CABFWB010000118.1, from coordinate 292,709 downwards.
GGCATACCAGATTAATGCGCCTGACATTTAGTCCGCGTATCCACCGATGCTAGTATTAAAATTGTTAAGGGGTGTACTGTATATAGTCTAAACGATGACAGAGAGCTTTTTTACGGTAGAAATCGACGGCAATCCTTAAAAAATCTTTATTGCCAAATTTTCTTCACTAGTAAGTTATTAATTATTATATCAGTAATGAATAGATAATCATCTAATTATATCTCAAAACCATAATAACTGCACGGTATGAGTCCGCGAGCGTGCTATACAAACCGAGCGGCCACCGTTGTTAGCGATGATAGTGCCAACATTTACGGATAGAGGATGTCATGTGTTCAGCACAACGAACCTTCCAGTCGTTAGTTTCACTGTTCTAGACCGGAGCTGCTACTTATATATTCAAGTAACTCCTCATTTTTCCTTACGGGGCTGAGTTTGACCCCGTTTCAGACCCACTGTTTCACATAAAGATCTGAAAGCGCCGATATTTTTACATACCAAATATTAATATAGTAGAACATTTTTAACTTGGAGTCCAAGGAATATCTAAACAAAAATGGAAAAATTCAAAATTCGCAAATCAGGCGGCTGATACACAGTAAATCAATATTCTCAAAATATGCTACATATAAACACACACATGTTATATAATTATGCTATATAAAACACACACAATAAATTCTTACATGAAAACAAGAAAAAATAGCATAAGAAAATTGCAAACTTAAATCAGAATTGATGAAAGCCGATCCAACACATCCCCTATATTAGGTAACCCGCTCGCCGCCGGTGCAAAACCCCCCTCTTTCTCTGTTACTATCGTATCACTTTGCTAACTACAACTTTATTTGATATTGTCAGTTTATGGGGTGGTTTGATAAAGATCGTTAAGCTATGTTTTAAATGAGCAGAAGCTCGAAAAAATAAACAACGTATAGGCTTCGAATTATACAAATATTTTCTAAAATTCTAATTAAATGTTACTTTTTTACCATTGATTTAAATATAAATTTCCTGGGGAATCATGTTAGGTTCGAACTATCCAATTTTTTGAATTATCTAACGTCGAATTAGCCCAATCCTACCGTATATTTTATTTGTATTTCAAGGGGGATAGGTTGGGAAGCGGGCTTCACAAAACCCTCACCTTGAATACGGCCATGCATTCACTTGTTTAAGATAGGCCGTATATTTTTATTTATTCCTAGCATTAGGCTATATTTTAATTTTCGCAGCAAATATAATAATAAATCATTATGTTTGTATATTTATTACACTGTAGACTGTATGTCTACATTAGTTTATGAGATAGATAACTCAGTTCCCTTGATAAAACGACCGCAAAAGTTTCAGCCATTTTTTATACCCCACGGCGTAGTAACATTGTCACTAGTACGTATTGTGATATCGCGGTACGATGGTAGGTTTTAAACTTATAAACAATATTTATTTGCTGTCAATATTGATAAAATTTCATACCCAAACCTCCTGTTCCCACAACGCTGGGTAACAATCGTCCCACCCGCTTCGGTGGCCGCATGGTCCAACGTGCTACTCTCGTGTTAGACTAGACTGCCGATGACAGGGAGATCGAGGTTCGAATCTCGGTCGGGTGTACTGAGAGCTTATTTTTTTTCCAAAATGGCTTTTACTCTCCCTTCGCGCAAATTCGGATACACTTCCTATAAATATAACCTTCTTAATCTCTAAAAACATTAGCGTAATTAGGACATAATCTTATAGTCCGAACGGGTAGTAAGACGCGGTTCTAAAAAAAAAAAATCGTCCCTACTGGTTCGAATGTTTTCCATTCTTCAGTCCAATTTTCACACAAGAAAAATTACTAGATCTACTGCATGCTATCTGCATCCGTCATTAAAAAAATAGAAATGCGGTAACATTTTGTCAAAATTCTACCTTCCTCATCTTTAGGATTCGTATAGCTTTAATTGGTAGTAAGACGCAGTACAAAAAAATCTAAGCTTTTGGCAATGACGGAGGAGTCTAAATTATGTTTACTTTATCAATATCCCTTAGGTAGAGAGAGAGTATTGTGATCGTAAAAGGAGTTCGATATTTTGATGGATATCGTCGTTTTATTACCCAATGAACCCGAAAAGATGGTTTTTGCAATACCGTCTATCTTAATCTAAACTTTAGAGCCTAAACCATTTTACCGATCAGGCTTAAACTAATTTGTATCTAGGGTTTTCATAAAGTTCCTCCGAGGACTTTTTGGGATTATATAATTAGACCTAAAATTAAGGGTAGTATACTTAAGGGGCAAAAGAGAAAAATTCATTTTTATCGAAATAGGCTCTCATGGTTTTGATACGAAATAACTTAGCATTGCAAAGTTGTAGCAAGCAGTAATAAAAATAAAAATGATTTGAAATTTATTTTTATAAAACCAACCGTTTCTAAGATTTTGTCGATTACATTTTTTAAATTGAGTTTTGGGAAGTCGGGTGTGGATTGTTATGCTCTTTGGTGAACAAAGATGTTACTTTTTTCTAAGCATGTTTCTGTAACAGTGTATATTATTTCTTTCGCAAATCTTACGAGCTTTAACTAAATATCTTCTTTTTTTTTATAAAGGAGCGAGAATGCCTGTGTGGTGCACCGTATCATTTATTTATATCTTCTAAAAAGTTCTTCCAATGACACTCTGACAATTTTTTCTTACTATAATGGTTACTAGCTTTGAAATAAAATTACTATATTCTTTAAATTAAAAAATGACACCTGGACACGGATATCGAACCCGGGACCTTTGGCTTAGTACGCCAATGCTCTAACCACTGATCTATCCAGGAATGGTTATGTGTTCGTGGTAATGCTTCACTGAGCACGGGATGATCCCTGGATAGCTCAGTGGTTAGAGCATTGGCGTACTAAGCCAAAGGTCCCGGGTTGGATTCCAGTATCCAGCTGTCAATTTTCAATTTAAATAATATTATATTTAGATGCGGCTGTAGCTGTAATTATCAAATATAATAGTTTTGCTGTCTAATCCATCATTAAAATTACTTTGTTTCACTAGTCTAGGGTTTACATCCGTCCGGGTTTCCCCGGACATGTCCTCTTTTTTCGGGCATCCGGGGCTGTCCGGTTTTTTTAATCAGTGTCCGGGGCAAATATTTTAGAAATAATTGAAATTTGTATAACAATTTACGTTAAGGAGTATCTGTTAAGAAATGTAACTGATTTTATGAACATAATAAATTTGTACATAAGCTAACGATTCTTGTTGTTTTTTTCCCCTCTCTTTGTTAAATACATTGTTTGGTTATTTTAGAAAATGTCCTGGATTTTGCAGCTTGCAATCCTAAGTTAAGTAAATTGGGCGTGTCCAACACAATACCAAACTATAAAGTGTCTTTCTTTCTCATATCTCTACAAATATGTTTAAAAAGTCTTTGAAAATGAGCTAAGGTCACATTTTAACATATTTATTTTTATTAATAAAACAACTATAAGGGTGTTAAGGAAAAAGAGCCCTGTTCTAATCTTTAGACTTTATTTTGCCGTGAACAATATTTTGAAATAACTCACCATAAAATAAAGTAGTGCGTTATAGCTGAACGTCTGTGCGGCAATTTCTCCCTTACCGAGGCGGTTCATCTTAAGTCCATGTGCTTTTTTTTTTTTTTTTACCGGACGTCTGATAACTCGGTTGAAAAAGGACAGACTGGATGAATCCACAAGCCTAAATCAGCAGAATAGAGGAAGTACAACTGATAAAAAAGGCAGTCGCATAAGTTTGTCCCATTACGTCCCAAATTAAAGTTCCACGGAAGAGGTACCAGTGGAATAATACAGCCCGGAAATACTTATTGTCTGACTGCTAAACTAAGGCGTCTCGGTATACTGTTGTCGATTCCAGAGGAAAACGCACTGTGTGTTAATAAAAAGGCGAGGGATCTTTATTTGAAAGGTGAGGAGTTTTGAGACGTTGCCAAATATACACTGGATATCATCGTTGAGGGAACTGCATGGTTACTATTGGAAAACAGCGTTGTCATTCCCTCGTTTTTGTGTGGTCAAACTCCCCTCAAATATAAGACAAGTTTCTCAACGCCGGTTAGTCGAGGTTGCCAGTAGCTCCTTATCACCCCAGGACACCACCTTCAGGTATAACTGAGAGCGACGAGAATTGGCAACAGGTCACTGAGTGAGAGCGAAGCTAAAGCTTTTCTCCATAAATGCCGGTACACACAGAACGCTAAGCTAACCTGAGCTATGCCTTGCTACACCGTGCTATGTTTTTATCAGATTGCTGACCGGGCAATTTTTCCATCTCCCATCTGGAGCCATCTTACGTTGCGCATGCGCATAACGCAACTTGGGCTACGTGTTGAACAGACGCAGTGCTGGTTTGGTGAAAATAACTATAAAGACGTGTTGAGGTTTTGTTTTCAGTTTGTTTCACGTGTATTTAAGTAATATTCTATCTATGTTTTATATTTAATCAATGTTCTTATATTAAAATGGAAGCGTTAGTTGAACAAGTCAAACCTCCACCTCCTAAATTTCCTTCATCTTCCAAAACAACTGCTAGCAGCGGCATCTTCTCTTCCTCAGTACTATAATCTGAGCTTAAACAAGACATTTTAGAGGACGCCATCATAACTAAACTTCACTGGAGCAGACCAGAAAGAAACAACACTGAATTCAGGAGAGGAAAGAGGGACCATAGCTTAACTTAGCAATGAGTGTGAAACCAAACTGACAAAGTCTTAGCACAGCACAGCACAGCACAGCATAGCTTAGCATTCTGTGTGTACCGACCCTAAGACCCGCAGTTCCTTCATCAATGATATTGGGTGTAGGCACATCGCCATCTGGAATAATCTTAGCCAATAAACTGTTTCCACGCCAACCTTCCGCATCCTTCCACTTGGTCAGAATTTTCGCTATTAAGCTTCGGTCCTAGTCAATTCGGAGTACCGAGGCTCTAGTGTATAGCTACCTATTTTTTTAAGTATTTATAGATGTCACGCCATCTGTTAATTTTGGCAAATAGTGTCAATTTTTACAGATTTACTTTTGCCATTGATGGCTTCTTTATTTATTTATTATTATTATTGTTATTATTATTATTTACATATTCTTAAAGGTACTTCGGATGGTGGGCCGAGTATAGTACATTCTATTTAAAAAAAGGTAAGGTAAGTTGAAACACCTTAGTTCAGCGACCAGATAGAGTTTTATATTTACGAGTATAATGTATATTGGGACAATGTTCTGGTTATTATGGGCCTACACTATCTATACTAAGAGAATATGGATACACCCTCTTCGGTGGCCGCATGGTCTAAGGCATCACTTTCTTAATATACTGGACTACCTATGGCGGGGAGCTTAGGGGTTCAAATCCCGGTCGGGTGTACTGAGGCTGACTTTCAGTACATGGTTTTCCACCCCCCTTCCACGCAAATGTGGGTAAACTTCCTCCAAAATTCAACCTTTCTCATCCCTAACACATTAGCGTAGTGATAATCAAACCATGAAGGGGACGGTTCTTTGATTACCTTCTTTTCTAAATAATTGTAGCACTGTACATGGATCTGTAGTGTTTCATGATTCAGCGAACCAGCTGTTGTTATTTTTTTATATTTCCCGACATCTAATTGTTACTAAGAACTTTGCTATTTAGTTTTTTTTAACCGTAAAATTTCCACTCGTTACTACTATCATTACGATTGTCATGTTGCACTTTTACGTCGTGTGCGTCACGTCACGTGTAACACAGATCACTGGTGCAATCTAGATATTTTTTCATTTATAATAATATAAATTTATTGTAGGTTTTTGCATTTTGTAAAGTAAAAATTAACCTTTTTTTTTTTCGCGTTAGTTCTTAAAACTTACCAAAAAAAAACTTCACCTTTAGGATTTACATTTGTATTTACAAAACTTCAGGAGATAGGGACTTATCATAATACATTATTATTATTATTATTATTATCATCATTATCATTATCATTATTATTATTATCATCATTATCATTATCATTATTATTATTATTATTATTATTAGTACCGCGTCTTACTACCCGTTCGGGTTATACGCACTTACGCTAACGTGTAATGTTAGGGTGATTGCTAGATGAAATGGAGGACCTACAGTTTAACGTGGGATCCGAACCACGGTGGAGACCTGGCATTCCACACATTCACAAATTGTGATCAATATACGTCTTGTCGGAGGTTAAGGAAGGGTCTGGTAATCAGATAAATCTGTGCCGGGACCGAGGTTTGCAATAGAACTGTCGATGACTGGGAGATCGGGGTTCAAATCCCTGTTGAATGTAAGGATTTTTTGTTCTTAAATGGGTTTCCATTCTCCTTCCACACAAATATGAAATATATTTCCTCTAAATTTAACCTTCCTCATTAGCATAATTAGTACATACACGAACGGGTAGTAAGGTGCGGTGTTTAAATGTATAATATATGTCTCCATCAAATATAAAAAAAATATCGTTAGTGATACTTAAAAAGGACGAAACAACTCCCAATTATTATATTTTATTAAAAGTAATCAATATATTAATTGTTTTGACATAAAGAGAGTGACACTATTGTATCTTAATAATTCAGGAAATATCAGAAAATTCTAACTTTAGGAGGGCTGCCCTCCTTTCAAAAACTTCATGGGTTACAAAAGAAAAGGTAAACTTTTAATATCGCTCACAACCCACATCAATGGTCGAATGTTCTAAGGCGTCACTCTCGTGTTAAGACTGACCTGCTGATGACGGGGATCTTGAGGTTCGAATCCAGGCCGGCCTTACTGGATTTTTTCATAAATGGTTTTTCACTCTCTTCCCACGCGAATGGGGGTAGATAACCTCTAGGATTCTTCCTTCTTCTTCCCTTCCCCATTAGAGTAATTAGCATATATTCGTATAACCTGGACAGAGAGATAGTACATATGTAGGACGCCATGATAGTACATATGTACTATATATAGCTCACAAACTCTCAAAAATATTTTGCTCAGTAAAAAAGTTCGCTAAATCATCAAATAAAGAATAACTCCAGTGGAACCGATGTTGGTATTTAGCTTCAACCTCTTCAATAAAACGCGTGACGATGCATTTTGCCAAATGTTGCGTAACTATTCCCAAACACTCCCCTCGTCGCATGATTGTGGGTGGAGTGGGAGTTTGTTCGCAATAATCATCCACGCACGTTGTGGGGAAGAAGGAAATGATCCTATGCTGATAACAGACATTTCCTCTCGATATGAGGAGAGGAATGTGTAACACTCTCCGCCATCACTTCCACGGGTGTGACGAAGCAAAAATGACGTCACAGTATCCGCCCTTCCCTATTCTCATTTTATGTGGTTTTAGAAAGAAAATAAAAATCAGGAAGTTTCTCAAAAAAATAATCTTAAATAAAAAATTTCCGCTGAGATGGTTGGAAGATTGTGTAAGTTTCCGTCATATTTTCAGTCCTTGGCTCGACTCCTAGTAGGCCCGGAAATGTTTCCTCTTGAAATTAGGTTCTTTCTATTTTTACTTAGCGGTAAATTAATGGTTTGAGGAAATAGAAATGTGTTTGTGCTAGAATTAATTATGCTAATTCACAACTAGTCAACATGGTGTTATGTTTTGACCTGGAATTAATGATGATAACTCACAAATAGACGGCACATGGCCAATAAAGTTTACTGACAAACACACACGCTCACATGCTCACATGCTATGCAACAAAACAGTAGATAAATAACTATGTTGTGTTTTTTTGCACCTCGTTTTACTATCAACCATCATCTGTTTCTAGCCTGTTGGCGGATCAGTTTAGTAAAATTCTTCTATCTTCCTCTATCCTTTCACCATTCTTCCTCCTTTAATCGCTTCCATTCTTCTCCTCTCACTTGCATACGCGTGGCTATATTGTTCAGATATAGGCTACATACTATGCCGTCAAGACTACAGTACATTGGTATTTGACAAACACAATTCGGCAATGCCGCAGGAAGAAAGCGACTCTCAGAATCAATTTACCCGCACTGGTGGTCACATAATCTCAGGCGTCAGTTTCAAAATCAGTTAAATTGTTGGTGTTTGGGAAGTTGAGGTTCGAATCTAGGCTGGGTCCACTGGGGCACCGGGGTTTCCACATTTGATCAGGTATCAGGTATAGCAAAGTTACTCCCATTCACCCTCCACGATAATAAAAGGTGCATTTCCTCAAAGTCAGGACTTTCCAAAAAAAATTTAACCGTGATTTAATTTTTATTAGGACAAACTTTCGTGACTCACCTAGCTTTAATGAACATAAGGAGTGGGGGTAGTTTTTAATTTAATTATTTTTAAACTTAACTTTTTGAAAAATGTATTATTGAATATAATTTTACAAAACGTGATCACTTTCTGATAGTGAGATGTGTGCGAACGGTGTGCTTGTTTCCGGTTTCTCTTGATGACTGCATTTAATTTCCTGTCCTGAGTCATTTTCAAGCGCAAGGAGCTCGACAAATTATCGCCGTTTGTTTCGAAATTAGGTTTCGATTTCCTAGCATCGTTAAAAATCCACCATGACCTAATTCCCATATCCGTATATAGAATAATGTGCCTTATTTTTGTTTGTTTTTTGTTTTTTCCTTTTCTCATTTTTTTCATGATTTTCTATTTTAAATATAATTACAAAATGTTAACATTTCAAAAACTTTTTGCAAGCCGCAGTTTGGGAACCACTACTCTAAGCTATACCCTTCGAATTCCTTTATGCCGAACGTACAAATAAAAAAGAATATTCATGCGAGTAGTTTTGTCTTCACAGAGCGTCTCTAGCAATATGTTGATATACATTAATAAAATATCAGCTACACTAGTTATATTAATCTCATTTATTTATTGTGACGTAAATAATAATTAGGTTCAAACAAAAACAAATATATATACACTCTGCATTATGAACCAATTTAGCAATGGTCATACATAATAGTAAAGTTTCAATTTTACGGGAAAACAAAATGGCTGATGACACTTCTTGGGTATCGTCGTGAGAAAGAAAAGGATATAGGCTATACACTAAAGTCGCGATTAGCTTGCCTTCGATTATCCGGCCCTCCGTATTATCCGGCCTGGTTCTCAGTGTTAACAAGTGCGTTTTAAAATAAACAAACCGGCGCATATCCACTGGTAATTAATAAAAAAAATCAATCTCAAAAAGCCTTACAATTGTTACATTGGAGACAGCAAAGCATAACTGCTATGCATGCGGTTGGCGTATAATACAGTACTACTGCAGTCGCATACGCTTGGTCGGTGTAGATAGCAGCACTGTTTTGCTATGGCTGGAAACAGAAGCTGTGTCAAGGGAGGTGTGTTCTTGGTCGGTGTAGATAGCAGCACTGTCTTGATTTGGCTGGAAACAGAAGCTGTGTCAAGGGAGGTGTTCGCGAGGCGTAGCTTATATGAGTCAAGCCCATACTGAAAATTACTTACACTCGGATTCCATATAATCCTGTTTTCCTTTATCCGGCCAGGAATGCCGCCACTTTAGGCCGGATAGTCGGGAATTTGTATGTCCTTTGATACCTGATCAATGACTGTTTTACTGAGTGCTGTTATTTGACTGTGTGCTTGATTTTCCCACATTCTCTCTATGATTGTACTGTACACTTCTTATAAATGCTCTCATCAGACCCCTTACAACCCGTTGGGGTTATACTCCCAGATTGAATTTAGGGGAAGTGTGTCCGCAGTTGCGTGGAGGGGGAGGGGAAAACAATTTTGGTAAAAAAAAACTTGAGTACCCCGACCGGGATTAAAACCCTGATATCCCCGTCATCGGCAGTCTAGTCTTAACATGAAGGTGATTCCTTTGATCATGTGACCACCGAAGCGGCTGATAGATATTATTAATATATAATATAAAATATCATGAATTATATAGTCAAATATTATTAATTTTTTCTGTAAAAAAAAGTGTGTATTTTCTTAAAGAACCTTCCTATGACAATAGGACTGTATGAAATCAAATCGCTCTGAAACCTGGAGACAAACCCAGAACAACTGAGGACAGGTTGAGATATGACTCAACAGCAGTTGTATCGGGATTGGGCGAATGAAACAATCTGTTAACATTTCCAGATAGTGCAGTGGGATTGTGAAATATTAACAGTAGAGGCTCCCAGTTGGATTGCATGCCAGATAAACGACAGTATTACGTGGAGCACTAGCGAGCATCTCATGAGGTGGTGTGGCTGATGAAACAACCGGCACTCAGTCGTCACCCTCTGGTCCACCTCGCCGTGACATTTCACTAGGTCGACATCCAGGGCGGTATTTTACAACTTAGTTTGAGTAATCTTTGTGAGATCTTCCAATAGAGAGCGTTGTTGGTGTTTTAAACACCGTTCATTTCACTGTAAAGTTGTAGGTCTACCTAGAAATTACTATTCATATTTTTTTTAATTGGGAGGGAAGAGGGGTAGAACTATGTATAGGACCCCAACAAGAAATGAAATTGATTATTTTTTTAACATTGAATTCGGCTGAAAGCAATTTGTTTTGTTTTTTTAATAAAACTAGGGTTGTAGGTGTTACGAATTTTACAAGACTAAAATCAGCCCAGAAACACATTTTTCATATACTTTGGAGATGGTAAAGGGGACGGAATCCCCCTCCCAAAAAAAAAAACAACACATACCCTTCCTCAGTATGGCCCTTACCGATGGAATTGGAGGTATGTTTTCCTTAACACGTTTTTACTCCCTACCTCTAAGCGAATGCTCACGCAAATACTTTAAGTTTAACCCCCTTGTTCTAATTTATTTAGATTATCCCATTACCGGATTTTAAGGGGGGGATGCAGGGAACGCAAATCAGGGGTAGTGTTTTTGTTGTTTTTTAAGCAAAAAATGTGTTTGGTCAAAATAAATTGACTATTGCTCCAGTAGAAACCTATATTATAATTCTCTTCACATGATGATATCAACAGTATTGTTGAAAATCTGTCATGAGTACAACGGCATTAGATGAGAAACTTTCTAAATGAAGAGAAAAAGTTGTCGTTAAATTACAGGATATCAACATGTGAAGAGAATTAAACTCTCTTATGTTTCCACTGAATATATATTTTTCTGTTTTGTACAAAAAATGTTTCGCTGTACTTAAATCGCGTTCTTTTTCATCCGCACCTTAGAGCGTAGACCTGCGAATAAAAACAATGAACTCTTGTCTAAAGCTTTTTAAAACAAAGACTTGTCATCTGGTTTGCAGGTTTTTTTCTCTGTGACTCCCTACCCGCCCAGGTTGTTATTATTACTATTACTATTATTAGGTGTTCTATCTTGCGATAGGTTCATTGCTTTTGTCAAAGAACTTAGACCGCCAATGCACCCTGTCCTCTGCCTCCTTCTTGAGCTCCCAGAGTTTTCTCCTTCCCTTCAAATCATCCCATATTTGAATCCTCCTCCTTCCTAAACTCCTAGTTCCTTAAACCTTTCCTTCGTGCAGAAGACAGTTCCTCCTAAGGATGTGTCCGATCCCGTTTGCTTTGTACCGAAGAATCACATCCGCCCGGGATATACACTTTTAATTACAATAATCTGTTAGGGATGATGAAAGTATAATTTAGAGGAAACTTACCTGCATTTGCTTGGATAGGGGGGAAACTATTTATAAAAATCCCTCGCAAAACAACAAACCGGGATGCGAGCCCTGACCTCCCCGTCATCGGCAAACCAAACAAGATTAGTATGACATTTAGTACGTACGCGTGACCACTGGAGTAAATCTATTCTTATTAATTTGTAAGCCATTAGGTCGTTTAACTTCTACGTTCTGAACCATCTTAATATATCAGAAGACGACTTACAAACTAACTTTGTGTTATAATAGACATCACACCCAATACCGACCATTGATTCGTCAGTGCCCCGGATTGGTGGCCGCATGGTCTAAGGAGTCACTCTAGCAATACACTAGACTGCCGATGACGAGTAGATCTGGGTTTTAATCCCGGGCGGGTTTACTGAGGGTGGTTTTCCCTAAATGGTTTTTTACGCTCCCTCCACGCGAATTGATGTACACTTCGTCTAATTTCAACCTTCATCATCCCTAGCTTTTAACGTATAGTTTTACTTTAGGCCTACATCCATTAATGTTTCCAGCCTGTGGCCTGGGTCAATTTTTTATTCAAGCCATATATTTTCCACTACCGGCTTGATAGGCCTGTCGTAGCTTCATATGCCTCATAACCTAACTTAAGACTAGGACAGGCACAACATCCAGTCCCCGCTGTTAATTTATCACTAGGAAATGGTAAACTCATATTTTACCAATGACTAACGTAGTTGAAAATGTGTATTTCTAGGCACTCGTGGCTCACCACAAACCCGCTATCGATCGAAACAGAAACACGCTATAGTATGATCAGCTCGTTATAATATCCGGCAACGTGCTAACCGGCGCAGATACCTCATTAGTAGCTTATCATTGCTGAGCTTACAGATGTCTTAAAAGGTGTTCGACCCCTGCGACTGTTCAATCCACACAATACAACATTGTTCATAGTCCTTCAGGTTTCTGTCACGATTCTGTCATTCGTGAAGTCTTCTTTAGTCTTTACACTATATATCCTTGTTCGTTCGAAACGAAGGTCTAGCACATTACGTGCTTTCATATATTTTTAACGAAAAAAAAACCCAACTTAAATAAAAATTAGGATTGTTTGTCGTGCAGAGATAGATTTTCATTACGTTTTGCACATAAGTGCTCCAACCGAACAAAAATTGTGCTAATACATTAAGAAAAAATACGAACGATTTTTTTGTCTCGTACTTTGCGACTTACTATCCGTCCCAGATATCCACATATTTTCACTAAAGGAGTAGACGAGGAAGATAGAATTATTGAGGAAATATACCCGCATTTGGGTGGAGGGAGGATGGAAAACCATTTATGAAAGTACACCGTGATTTTGGACTACATTAAAGATGTATAATCTGATTAACGTTCTTATTGCTCGTCTTTATCGTCTTCCTCTACCATACCTGATCAATCAGAGAGTAATTTGGCTCGCTCACGCTCAGGCAAGAAATAAAGACTAGGTTTAAAAAACTAATTTTGGTACCCGGTATAAATACATAAAAAGTTGCTCCACATACTTTGGGAGAATTCTTGGGAGTTTAAGGAATCGTTTTATGAACATATTTTGGGTAACGGAGGTGTATTCTTGGAGGTTGAAGAAGCCGATTTGATGGGAATACTTCGGAAAAGGGGAGGTGAATTCTTGGTGGTTGAAGGAACCGATGTGAGGACATACTTTGGCTAAAGAGGGTAGCTTCTTGAGGTTGAAGGAACCGATTTACTTCGGCAAGAAGTATGGATTCTTTGGGGTTGTAGAAACAGCTATGATGGACATGACTCGGAAGAAAGGGGGTGGATTCTTGAAGGTTGAAGGAACCGATTTGATGGACTTAGTTTGGCAAAAAAGGCGTGGATTCTTGGAGGTTGGGCGAACCGATTTTATCGTTTTACTTTGGTATAAGGGGCTGGATTAATAGGGGTTGGATAAATAGCTATGATGGTCATATCTATAAAAAAAAAAAAGTAGGGTCATTCTTGTTGTTTGTTAGGGATCCGAAGGAATGTTGAGTAGGAAACATTCAAATCTACGTTAATATCACGCTGGGAAATGGGAAGAAACTGCGGTCTATTTTTGTTTATGAAAATTGTTAGGAATGCAGAAATACTTTTAAATATTACTATCAATGCTTTTAATTCTTTCAAATGAAACCTTTTGATATGTAGGGTCTGAACACTCTTGATAGGGCTGTTCATTTTTGATTCTAGTACCTGCCGTTGGCGGCGCTAGTCTTCCAACTCAGAAGATCCCAGGTGGTGGACTTGGAGGGGAGCTTTAGCAGACATGAAACGAGTGGTTTGGAGCCCACTATGATCAGAAGGGGCCAAGACTTGATATTGATCTAAAACAGGTATCGGCAACGATTTTTTTGTTTAGATGCCACATCCGAAAACATCGCAACTTCAATATTGAAGGTGGGGGTGCGCGGTATTATTCCACTGTTTTTTATATTATTATTAGCAGCGCATCCTAGCTATTCGCATATTTACACTAATAGGATAGGTATGAGAAATTCAAGATCTAGAGGAAATGCTCCCGCAGTTGCGTGAAAGGAGAGTAAGGAACCGTTAATAAAATAACACCACTTGGTATACCCGGTCGGGATTCGAACTCTATCCTCCTCGTCACCGGAAAACCAGTTTGAATCCAACAGTTAATCGACGTGGTTTTACACTTATGTTCTTATCGTCCTCTCTCCTCGCTGATTTGGATACAATTTATCTAAAACTACCCTTTCCATCTCTAGCCCAAAAATTAAGTCGTTAATAATCTTGTTAAACATACTACCGCTATTACTACTACTACTGACTTACTCTATGGCATTACCGCACTTTCTTCCCATTGGGTGTGTCAGTCAATACCCTGAACTAGGTTCTAGAATCTCCCATTCGTGCCGCATGTCCTGCCCACCATAATCTATGATACTTGGCTATCCTAACAATGTATTGTGATTAGGACTGAATATGTAACTCATCATTATATAACCTCCTCCACTCTCCAATATCTTAATCTCTTTTTGGACCAAATATCTTCCTAAGCACCTCGTTTTCGAACATCCTAAATTTATTTTAGTCATGTACTAATACTATTAGCAATAATAATAATAATAATAATAATTTAACCTGCAAAGGGCCACAAGAGCACGGGTTAACTTACCAACCCCCCCCAACCCCCAACACCCCCC
>CABFWB010000118.1:260930-277895 GCA_902151455.1 Timema bartmani | reverse complement strand
CATGCCAATTTCTTCCAATGCCTGTTCCTGTAAATGGTTTGTTTATGTAGATAAGCGTTTTGCTATATGGTATTTTCCACACGACGTATATTTGATATGAGACGATATTTTCCGTGGTACTGCTGTGCTTTTAACTATTCTACACCACGTTCACGGCAAGTACAACTTTTGTGCCCCTTTACTCATACCAGCTTTTTTTATATGGTATATTTTTTATTAGTTAAGGCTATACATATATATATCTTGCTCTCTATAAATATACCTCAGTTTTAACTTCTGTGGTGCTGATTGAGACAGCTCACAGCTGACAGCTGATGGCTTTGAAAAGCTACCAGACCAAATTATGTATTCCTACGCCGAACAATATGATCTGCAAAGAACATGTATTTAGCAGCTGTCACTTCTGACAGTCAAAAGTCAGCTGTGAGCTGTCAGTCAGCACCAAAGAAGCCATGATCTTAAATACGCACTTCAGGCGTACTAAGTCTGACTATGAAACTGGCCCTTTAGCTCGAATGTCGGTGGGTTCTACAAGAAGTGATCTTCATTTGTAGCGAGGGCAGGTAAAGTATAGCCAAACTGCGACAGGAAGATTATTTAACATAAAAAAAATAGCCACTAGATCTTAATTCATGAATTCATATGCCAAGCCACTTTTTCCTTTGACAGCTACAAGATAAATATGACTTTTTACCAATTTAGGATCCTTTACATTAATATTTTTTTGTAAATTATCTAAAAGGTTCTTCATTTGGCAATATGACTAAATGAGCGATCCGGAATTCAATAAAAGTGTGATAGCATGTAAAAATAAGTTTTTTAAGAATGTTATTGATTTTTGTTTACATCGCTGCTTACTACCCGTCTGGAATATCCGCGTTCAATTTAAGAGGAAATGTAACCCGCTTCTGTGGCAGCGTGGTTCAAGGCGTCACTTTCGCAATAGACGAGACTGCCGATGATGGGAAGATCGGGGTTCGAATACCGGTCAGGTGTACTGAAGGTGGTTTTGTCCACTCTTCCCCCACGCAAATTCGGGTAAACTTCCTCTAAATTCAACCTTATTCATCCCAAATACAAAAGCGTAATCAGTACAATATATGTGCATAGTTCGAACGGTTAATAAAACGCGTAGCTAAAAAAAAAATATTTAAAAATGGGAAACTATTTTTAAGGGAGGAAACTTCCGTAGAACAATCGCCAGGTATTTGAACCCTGACCTCAACGTCTTTGACAAATCAGACCATATGAGCTTTACACCTCAATCGCATGTTCACCGATGTGGGTACGTGCGTTGTTTGAATTATTCTAAGTTGTAAGGAATAATCGCAAAATGTTAAACTTAGCGTGGTAAGACTATAGGATTGATATGAGGTGACGAGATTTATACGGGGTTGCACAAGTCCTGCCATTCTTGCAAGGGCCCTTCCCCTCCACCCTTTTATCGTCGACAGGGCAGGAGGGTTGAAGCCACCCCCTTCCCCACGTATCACTAGCTATGGTGGAAACTTTCCGCTCCACCTTGAACTCCCCATTTTCCCCTTTGTACGGTAGGCTAGCGGTTGTGAAGAGTGACTGGATCGTTAGGAGGGGAAAATGCTTAGGAAAAAATATATTTATAATTTAAATGGGTTTTGAACTGTTGGTCTAGGGAAACTCAAAACTTTACCATCAACGGGAGGAAACTTGACAAGGGTAATACTTTTTTGTTGTTTATGTATCACATATTAACACTAATGAGATAGCATTTCCGTGAAGGGAGAGTGGAAAATAATTTAATTTAAAAAAATATCAAGAATACCCTCATTCTTTAAATTGAAAAATGACACCTGGACACGGGAATCGAAGCCGGGACCTTTGACTTAGTAGTACACCAATGCTCTAACCACTGAGCTATCCATGAATTGTTCCGTGTCCAAGGTCATTCTCCACTTATATTTTAAGGCAGAGTCTGTGATGGACGTGCGGGAATCGTCAGCTACAAATGTGTGATCAATTAAGGTCTCAAGCTATCAGATAACACAGCCATGTTCGACTAGGTAGTTGGCTTAACGCTGCCAATTGTACAATTACATCTGTACGAATGCGCATTTCATGACGGATTAAATAGCAAAGCTATTACATTTCTTAGTTTCGGTTATAGCCGCATCTAAATACCATATTCTTTAAAATAAATATTTGGCAGGAATTCAACCCCAGAGTTCTACGTCACCGTAAAAACCATACCAGTCTGGTTCGAGCCTTAGCAGGTAGTTCCACCAATGCGGGTTTGTATCTTTGCTAAATTTTCAGATACTCGTGTGGTCTCCACCGTAAGTTCTGACTGCAATTATCAAGGAATTCAAGGGTTGGGGGCCACTTGTAAAATGTGAGGCCCCATGACCTTTTTTTAGATTTATAATAAGAAACAAAAATAAATTTCAAATTAAAATTAACATAAAGCAGGACATAAAAGGCGATTTTTAAAAATTAAGTTTAAAAAATTTAAGAACTGATGAGAACCTAATTTTAATCTAAAAATATGTATCGGTTCCAATTACGGTTCCAGCTCTAATTTAATTTATTTTAAGGGTTCCAGTACAGTTTTTCGCCCCTTAAAAATAACTGTTAATTCCAAATATTCGTTCTTGTTTGACTCCATGGACGCGAGACATCGTTTGGTTATGCTTGTTGTAATGAATGATATAACCATACTTATCTCTTTGTCGCACTTTCGGAGAACTATTTTATAAAAACTATAATTTCTAACATTTTAGATAAAATGGTTGTAAAAAATTTTAAAAAAATTGCGTGGTTTTATGGGGGTCCCTTCAAGCGTGGCCCCCGCTTTAATCCGTCCATGGTGTTGAGCTACCACCTGTGGTGGTTGCTGCTTCGAATCTCGATTGGGAAACATTTTAGTCTTAACTTGTTTCTAAGTAGGTGAGATACACGTGATTCGGGGTCAGGGGAAAAATAAGTGATATTGAGTCGTTTTAGGATTATAAAAATTAACCATGTGTTTATTTTAATTTGTGTATTTACAAGCGATCTGCAGGGCTATCAACGCTGTGAACCATTATTAAAATGACTCCCGAATCACCCGTACTCCCAATTAATTAGTCACACCACATGAAAACTAAACTCTGCGATTAAAAAATCTGGACTCAATACTCACGAAGCTAGTCTTCATGTTCCTACATGTGGACCATTCTACATAATATGATCGTACATGTTTGATCACATGGTTGAAATCCTGAACGTTCCGGTATCCCCGTAGCTGGCGACATATATAGAAGGCCTTCGTTCGATTCCTGCACTTTCCCGAAGCTGATCATTCACCAAGGTTGGTAAAAATTATAGAGGACATTTGTTTGATCCCTGCACGTTCCCAAAGCTGATTATTCACTGAAGCTGGCTACATGTCTAGAAGCTCTTGGTTCGATCCCACCATTCGCTAGTGTTCGCTCATGTTCTGTTCGCATTCGCTGATGATCCGTCCGCTGTCGGTCTTTGAGCGAATCATCAAAGGAAATTCGTGCTCTCCCCTGTTCGCTGTTCGTTCCGGTGCAAACAGTCTCGCCATTTGGACTTTGCGAACGCTAGCGAACTGTTTTACGCTATTTATACTTTAGTGATTGGCGTTGTGTTTAGTTTGTAGTGATTTCTGACGTTTGACGTTCCATAGCCTGACTATTCATTAAGGCTGGCAACATATCTAGAGCACATTTGTTCGATTCCTGCACGTTCCCAAAGCTGATTATTCACTAAGGCTTGCTACATGTCTAGAAGCCCTTTTTATCGATCCCTTTACGTTCCATAGCCTGATTATTAATTAAAACTGGTAGCATGTTCGGGTTACACGCTTGTGTTATAATTACGCTGATAATTTTAAGAATTAGAAAGGTTTTTAGAGGAAGTGTACCCGCATTCACGTGGAAAGAAAGTGGAACAGCATTTAGGAAAAAAGACCTTAATACAACCGACCGAGACTCGAACTTCAATCTCCCAGTCTATACTACTGCGAGTGTAGTGCCTTAGACTACGCTGCCACCGAAGCGGGTTGTTGTTAATTGTAACGACTTATTTACGCTTTATTGGGAAACCTTTGCTTAAGTTCACATAGTCCACTTTGTCTTGAGGTTTACGATATCTCTTTCTCTTTGCTGTCGAACTCCAGTGAACTCTGTTGAACAGGACCGTCTTGTTCTGGTTCCTTATTCTATTCTACTTACCGCAAACCTACCATTACATCTTACGTGCTTCAGATTCGAATAAAACATGGACTCAACAAAAAAAAAACTCCATCCGACTGCACGAGTAACATAAGGATTAATATAGTATAGCTATGCCAAGCAAAAATGCACCTTACGTCGAGAAACCTAGCTGTTGTAATTTTATTTTTTGTGCTGCCATATAAAAAAAAAAGTGCGATGAGAGAGCTTGAGTGGTGTGACGTCATGGTACCTCATCATATAATAACCTGAACTAACCTAACCTAACATTATCCGGTCGACATATGCTGTAAACGAAGCAACCCAACCTAACCTCGATAAGGCAACTTGCCGACCAATTATACACCGTGTAGTAATAAAGAAGTACAGAGTAATTAGATCGCATAATTATGGTTTTAATTACTGGCGTAGGTGTTCGGCGCACGGGTACCGTTCTGATGTTTCGCTCAGAACTACCCATTTTGAATCCCGTTCGGACTATAGCTGTGGTAAGTTAAGGATCTGATGTTGAACTAGATTAATGCAACGGTTCGTGCATTTCTAATTGATTTGATCAGTTTCTTACGGACTTTTTTCATTGGTATAAAGTTAGGGTGTAGGCCTATTGCGTGGGCTTAATATGTATTAGGCGTGTGTTGCGTTTAGTGCACACCTTAAAAAATCCCTCAAACTCTTAGTTACAAATCATAAAATCTGTGTTAATTATTACCAAGGGCTTAAATTCGTCAGTCCGCAAGCGAGCTATACCTACAGAACGGCCGCCGTAAGTTGACGAATATATTGCCAACATTTTCAGATAGAGGGTGTCATGAGGGTGTCATGAGGTCCGCCCGGACATTAATCTCAGTTTTCTAGACCGGATCCGTGTCTTCTTTATTCAAGTAGCTCCTCATTTGTCCTCGCGGGGCTGAGTTTGACCCCGTTCCAGACCCACTGCTTCACAGGTGAATATGGAAACGCCGGGGAACAAACCCGAGACCTTTGGATCTTTGGCCAGGAGCTCTAATCACTAGACCACAGAGGCAGTCGGTTTTGTATGAATCTTAGTCAATATTCTTGTTACCACAGTGATGCACCGAGTTTTTTGAGGGATTGGGGGGGAGGGGGGGTAAGGCTTATAGAGGGGTTTATAACCTCTTAAAATTATTCTTAACTATTTAGTTTTATAGAGAGTAGCTTTTCACAGGCCTATACATTTTAAAATACTTGAAACCCTAATTTATATTATATTTTTTTAACTTTAAACTACTTCAAGAGGTGTTTAATATCATGGAAATTCTTTACCTTTTCCTGTTGATAGACTTCAACAAGATCCATCGCAAGTAACCCTCCTCCAAGACCTCAAACAAACATTCTTCCCACCAATTTACCAACCCCACAATAAAATATGGGTACAGCTCTGCTTTATAAGCTTTTTTTAAGCATATAATTAATTATTGTCAACATTCTTCCGTGAAATCACGTCAAATGAATTTATAAGGAAAATGGAGAATATTATGTTTGCTCACAAACAACTTTAAACAACATTGCGGCCAAAGTAAGCTGCGCGTTTTTGAGAAACTACCTTAAACAACACTACGTCCATGGTAAGATGTGCGTTGTTGAGAAACTACCTTAAACAACACTGCGTCCATGGTAAGATGTGCGTTGTTGATAAACTACCTTAAACATCACTACGTCCATGGTAAGATGTGCGTTGTTGAGAAACTACCTTAAACAACACTGCGTCCACGGTAAGCTACGCGTTGTTGAGAAATTGCACTGCGTCCGCGAAAAGCTGCGGATTGTTGAGAAACTACACAGCTCTCACATAGGCCTACATAATGATGAGTTATATACCCTGTACTCATCACAAGACATTGTTAGGATAATCAACT
This sequence comes from Timema bartmani, assembly GCA_902151455.1. Lineage (NCBI taxonomy): Eukaryota > Metazoa > Arthropoda > Insecta > Phasmatodea > Timematidae > Timema > Timema bartmani. The sequence continues at coordinate 271,804 of CABFWB010000118.1, read as the reverse complement.
CTCGTAGATTACGGTGGGCAGGACATACAGCGCGAATGGGAGATTCTAGAACCATGTTCAGGGTAATGACTGGCAAACCTAATCGGAAGAGACCATTGGGAAGATCAAGACATAGATTGGAGGTTGACATTAGAATGGACCTTAAAAGATAGGTTGTAATTTGGTGGACTGGATAAAACTAGCTCAAAATATAAACATGGTGTAATGTGGTGGACTAGAACTAGCTCAAGATAGAGACATAGTGTAATGAGGTGGACTGGATAGAACTAGCTCAAAATATAAACATGGTGTAATGAGGTGGACTGGATAGAACTAGCTCAGGACAGATACATGGTGTAATGAGGTGGACTGGATAGAACTAGCTCAGGATAGATACATGGTGTAATGAGGTGGACTGGATAGAAGTGTCTCAAGATAGGGATAGGTGAGGTACTTTTTTAAGTGCGGCAATGAACTTACGAGCTTCTATGCCATAGAATAATTGGGGCTACACTCAAATGCCAGTAATGGCTATCAACTACGTCAGCTAACCTAAGCTTATAGGTATCCCAATCCTCTTACCAATGGACTTTTTTAACAGTTGGAAAAAGTTACTAGATCAATTGTCACGTATTCAAATGTCATGCCATGTTATTTGCAGCTATCACGTTGGATAGACACTATCGATACCTATAAAATAAAAATATAATAAAATACAATCAATGCTGACCACAAATATATAGGTCTATCATTATTTTCTAAAAGATAATTTAAATGTCTAGTCTAAAGAAAATCAAGATTTAATAAGAAGGCTGGGAAGATTCAATTTCAAGTAAATGGTATAGCGAGCGCTCTTCTGAACAGCGTTTTAGGAAACAACGTAAAAATAAGTACAGCCTCCGGTAAATTTATCCGTGCTACAAATCAGACCGCTGCTACCTTTTGACATGCCTTCATCTGCCATAACAAGATTCACACCTTGCAGCAGCATAATCAATCTACGAGCCATTCTCCTCACGTTCCAGCAAAGAACCAACAGATGAAACTGTAAGACATATATATATATATATATATATATATATATATGTATATGTATGAGATCGATATTGTTTGGTATTTTATCGGTAAATAACTATTTTGATTTTTTTTTTCACGGCGTCTTAGTACCTTCATAGGTTGTACGCATACAGTATCCCCATGGCTTCTTTGGTGCTGACTGACAGTTCACAGCTGACTTCTGACAGTTAACATTTAGGTATATACCTAAATTTTGACTGTTAGAAGTGACAGCTGCTAAACACATGTTTTTTTCAGATCATATGGTTCAGCGTAGGGACACATAATTTGGTCCGGTAACTTTTTAAAGCCGTCAGCTCTCAGCTGTGAGCTGTCACTCAGCACCAAAGAAGCCACGGGGCTACTGTACATTAATTACGATAGTGGAATAAGGATGGGGAAGTTAGAATTTTTTAAGAAATTTGCCCATATTTGCGTGGAGTGTGAGAGGGAAATCATTTAGGAAAAACAACCTCAAAACACCCAACCGGAATTCAACCCCCCGATATCCCAGTTACACGATCCAGAAGATCCGGTCTAACTCGAGTGTGATGCGTTTAATTTTCTTCACATAGTAATCTCAAAAGATCGTTTGATGAGAATCTTTTTGAATGAGGAGAAGAAGTTGTCATTAAATTCCAGGATGCCCTTGACAGATATTCAACAACTGTATATATCACCATTTGAAAAAAATTAAACTATATGTTTCTACTGGAGCAATATTTTATTATTTTGCCAAAGAATAAAAAATTGTTATAAAGATTGCAAACCCCTATTCCCTACCATCCCACCTTAACCTAAGACAGCTCACCTAATACTATACAGCAACTTAGCTCCAGGAACGCAAATATTTAAGAATAAGAACGATCTATAAACAGTTATTTTAGGCACCTGCGACTGAGATTGAACCAGGATCCCCTCTCTAATCCCTCAGCCTCGAGGAAGGGAAATAATTTGTTTTTTTCAGTATTCGGAGAACCTATTCTTTTTTATTTATTTTTTTACATTCGTCAGGAAAAGTTGTATTTATCATAAATGGTGGTATAACTGGCGGTCAGTCACGTCCGCCATTTTGCTTGGGCGTGAGGAGGTGAAGCACGCAATGGACTGGGCTATCTGCACCGGGGAGTTCTAGGAACAGACGTACTCGCAACTTATCATCACCCTCTTAGAAAGTGGGACCTCCTTGAACATTTCGAGGAAAGAGTGTTTCGTCACGAAACCTAGTGAAGATATCTTTATTTTTATTATATTTTTTAATTTATCATCAAAGTGGGAAACTACGCTAACATTTTAAGTTGATCTAAGCAACATATATTAAACAGATCTGTGTTTATATAGTTTCAGATATTAAAAAAAAAGGATTTATTGTGTTTACATCTCATACCTCATAACTTACCAGTTTCGGAAATTTCTATGTTTATTTTATTCGCTGAGCAGGAATGTCTCACTTTTATGAAACTACACTAAGAAAACGCTGGGGAAAAAATTGCTTGGAAGTTACAAAAGTTACTTAAACTACTTTCACACATTCATACGTCAAGTCATGTGATCTGCAGCGGTTACTTTTGATAAGTATTATCAATCCCTAAATAATAATACAAATAAAACATAATTTTCCTCATTAATGTTGACATCAAAAACAGTATCTGTACCGCTGAACGCGGTGGGCTTGGGCTAAAGTGTTAGTCACAGTGCTCGAAGTTCGTGGGTCCAAACCCGGCCGGGGTCGACGGATTTATCTTGGGCGATAAAAAATACGTCGCACAGCTTCCTTCGGAGGGGAAAATAAAGTAGTTGGAAACATGTTGATTGTGGCATGTAAAAGAACCCTATTTCCCGGCGGAATTGGTAGGCCCTTTTGCTATCGCTCAACGAAATTCTTGTGTGCTGATAAAATCAGTCGGTCTATAAAGTGCACGTTAAATACCTCTAATAAATAAATTTGCATTGGTTTAAAATATTTTTCCTGCCGTGTTACAAGTAAATTATAAATATGAAAGCATATGTGTTATACAGTTAAATTTTGATGTAAGCCCTACCTTTAATAAAGATAAATCAACTAACACAATTAATTGAAATTACCATTCAAAACGGACATTCTACTGTTCAAAGTTATTTTTTTTATCATCGCTTCTTACCACCTGTTCAGGCTACGCAGGTATGATCATCATCCTAACGGGGTAAGTATGAGGAAGGAAGTATTTTAGAGGTAATATACCCGCCTTTGCGTTGAAGGAGAGTGGAAAACCATTTAGGAAAAAGCAATTTCAATAGACTCAACCATGATTAGAACCCCAATCACCCCGTCATCAGCGTGCAATTCTAACACGAGAGTGACTCCTTAGACTGTTCTGCCACCGAAGTGGTTTATAGCTTGTTAAAACTATGCCTATGCTATGTTACCATCCCCTCCAGTCCCCATTGGACTAATCGGCTCATATAAATTAAAATTTTATCTTGATTATATTTTACATCTATATTTTTCCAAATTAAAACAACTCAGTTCTATAAGAATTAAGGTGTAAAATTGAAATGTAAAAATTAAATGTAAAATGTAAAACGTATTTTTAGTTTATAAGTGCTAGAGCAGTTCCTCTTTAATGACTTTTGTCTCAGAGTTTCTGTAAACTTTAATAGGGGTTATGGGGTTATGAGGGTTATACAGTCCAATTTTAATAGGAAGAACCTTATCAGCCGACAGCTATAAAAGCTAATAGATTTACTTTCAAGTCCTCATTTCACATTTGATATATTATTATCAATACCTATAAAATAACACTAATAATATAGTAAAATATTATAATAGTTGACTAAAAAAAATATATTTGTAACTTTCTAAAAGTTTCTTTCTACCAAAATTCGACTATAGTTATGTTTGTAGAGCTATATCGTGTCACTTGTATGGAAACTGTCGTGAATGCAGCCTTCCTCGTGTTGTGGTTTGCCTGGAAGAGAACAGTGGAAATTTCCATTGCAACTTTATTGTCTACATTGATATCATAGTAGGGTTCTTTTACATTGACGAATTCTTTAAAATCTTGATGAAATATTTAACTATGGAAAGAGTTTTTTTAAAAGCAATAAAGTAAAAAAAAAAAGTTTAGTTGAATGTTCAATTATAATACCGGTCCCGTGGTGTAGTGGTAAGTTCACCTGACTACGAGCCTGGGGGTCCCGGGTTCGATTTCCAACTCGTAGCGTGGGTATTTTCGCTGAAAGGGTAATCACCCCAACGGTCACCAGGGTTTGGTTAGTTAGACTTAAGTTAGGTTTTAAGTGTTTCTATTGGTTCCACACCCTAATATTCACCATAATCATCACCTCATCTCATCGGGACATGGAAAGAGCCTCCACGGAAAGGATGTACGATTAGTACATTTGGGCGTTCCCTGGGCAACGGTACATTAGTACTGGCCAATCTTTCCATAAACTGGGCTACGAATGATGTAGCCCAGATGCGCAATATTATTATATCAACTAAAATACAATAGTTTAATTTATTCTAATCTTGATTTTGCTTTCCGTCCTATAAAGTGGACGATATAAATATTTCCTTACTAACATAAAACACACATTTTAATTCTGGAACGATTTTATTTTGTGTTTTGAGACTTAATAATTTGACCTTAAACATTGTGTTGCTATCAAATTGAAGATGCCTTAAAATATTAACGATAAATTATTGACCGAATGGAACGAAGTATTGTTTTAACTCGACCGTTTGGCATTTCGTCTGTGTGTTCCGCGATTTCTGCCAAATGCGTTGACCACTTTTAACGAAATTTTGCAGGGGTATTCTTTGAACTTAGCTTGAACGACCTATGTAAATGTTTTTGCGATTCGACTATCCGTTTAAAGATGGTGTCTGCTCAAAAGGTATTTCGTTTAGTAGCGCATCCAAAGTGATTTGAATTAAAATTCTATGCTACCGATCAGAATACGGTTTATAAAAGAATGGAGGTAAAAGTAACCAACATGTCCCTATTTAATTAAAAACCTGTATTTTAAATTTTATAATTAAAAAAAGTATTAAACTGTTTTGTTTGCTCATCTTCAGTAAATGAAATGTCGCAATTCTCCGATTAAGGTAAATGGTTCGAAACATTGTAGGTTTACCATAGCCGGATCCTGCAAAAAAGTATACATTCTAAAAATGATGATCTGGGGATGGCGGAGGTATTTTTTTTTTTTCACATTTTTATTAATATGTGTGTGCAAATATAACATAAATAACATAACTTATTATTTATACAGGATGACCACCGTATGGGGAAACATGGAAAACCTAAAAAAAAGTCAAGGAATTTAAAACTTCCAGGAAAATGTCAGGGAATTATATATTCAATCAGAGAAATTGGTATATTTGGCCATCCAGGCTGGATAAATGTCTTAATTTTATCCTATTCAAACATTGTTTTTTAAGTAGGTGAATTATAAAATTGCGCATATTGGTAACTTTTTATTAAAATATATATGTTCCGGACTCCAAACAACCTATTTTTAATTTCCATACAATAATTATGAAAAGTTTCAAAACTAGTACATTTGGCTTCGATGAGTAAAAATTAAGTACCCTGTTTTACCACCTTAAAAATAGTATGCTTGGCAAACCTAAGCTTAAACAAATAGTTACTATGCAACAAGGCAACTGGATTGCCGTTAATGGGGAGTATAATGAGTTTTTTCCCCTTATTGGTTTTCCACCCCCTTCCATGCAAATACGGGTACATTTCCTGTTAAATCCTTCCTTTCTCATTTCTACACTATAAGCGTAATCAATTTATCCTTTCAACCCGAGAGGGTACGGGTGGGTAAAAAAAACAAAACTAGAAAAAAATTGTACTAAGATACGTGAGGTTTGGTTTTTTAGCTTTAGAGCTGCAATTCTGAAATAAAATCAAAACTACATTTTGAGAATATTTCACTTTTAAGAAGACGGTGCCCTTAATCGACAGTTCAAAAAGTTACAGATTCTAGTTTCACATATTCATGCGTCAAGTCATAGGTTATTCACTTATTCTCAACTTTAAGATGTGGTTGTAGGGGATGCGAGTCAAGGGCAGTGTTTTTGTAGTTTTTATAGCAAAACTTTTGTTGGCCAAAATAAATAAAATATTGCTCCAGTAGAAACATAAGAGTTTAATTTTCTTCAGATGATGATATCAACAGTTGTTGAATATCTCTCATGAGTATAGCGACATTAGATGAGAAACTTTTTAAATGAAGAGAAAAAATTATCATTAAATTCCATACACCCTTGACAGATATTCAACAACTGTTGATATCACCATGTTTTGAAAATTAAACTATGTTTCTACTGGGAAAATATTTGTTTTATTTTGTTCAAAAAAAGTTTTGATATAAAAACTGCACAAATACTGCCCTTAACTCGCCTTAAGATAAATATAGTGATCTCTTGTTAGTGTCAGCTAGTCGAAAATCTTTTATACAGTCTGTTTTAAAAGGTTATTTGTATGGAGATCCGATTATAGTTTGTAATCCTCTTCAATCAAACATGAAAATAGAACTACTGAAATGAACTTGAAATAGGCCAAGTTTTTTATACGGTACTTGATTATACATTGTAGAACACCCCTTACTGTGAGGAAATACAATCTGGTTGCCCCATTCAAGATGTAATACTTAGAGAATATTGTATAGTCGTTTGTTGATAAAACAAATTAATACAAATCAACCATGTAACCCAAAACATACGTTTATTATTTTTTGATTTAGTTGGTGAATAAGATAATTATTGTCAGGGACACCTTTTCGAAAAATAGTCAACTTTTTCGGAAACAACGTTATTTAAATAAGTTATAGCTTTTTATTTATTCCTGAAGAGCCCACGGATAAAAAATGTAACTTGGGTAAGTCATACAGCTCAAACCCTGCTTCTTATCAGTGTAGTTTTCTTTAGTCTTTACAAGAAAACAGTGGAATTAATGCCATTGAAACCATTTCATCATGTTTATATAATGGTTGGACACATTCGTGCCAACTTTCTCAATAGTTAATTATAATTTAGAACAGTTTCAAAAATTGTATATCAGTAAACTACACTTGACTATGTTTTACTCAGAAAAACAAACATATTATGCTTTCAATAACATGAAATAATCTTCAAATATAATCTATATTTTGAAACACATCGATAGAGCCATTAAACATTAAAATTAAAAATATCATTAATATATTCTTAAATGGTTTTTTTTTAGTAAAACAAACATATTACATTCTTATTTAGCATTTAAAACGTTTCCCGACTACACATTTTGAATCAAATCTTAAAAGGAAATTTTAAACAATTTTAAAATTTCAAAAAAATTGTCAGTAATTTTCCCTTAAATAATTGTCCCTTCTTAAAAGTAAATTTTCAGTGATATTTATCAATTAAGACACTCCATTTCGAACAAAATTTCTGGAACCATTTTCGAACAATTTAGCATTTTCAAAATAATTTATCAGTAAACTACACCTAATTTCGGAGCAATAATTAAAATTACTATTTAACTTAAAGGTCTGACCATATAACATATAATTAGGAAAGTTAAATGTAATTCGTCAAACCGTTTTGGCTGTAAACCCAAGTACAAACAAACATAACATATAGACGGATCAAGAGACAAAGGAAAATTGGATTCACCTGGGAAGTTTTATTGCGAGACTGGTTTTACTTTCTATCATTTCCTCTGAGTCACTTTGTGTTGGATATAAGCACACTAGTTGCAAATCATTGTAATTACGGTAATGTCAGCATGGAGGAGAACACAATATCAATTTATATAAATTAGTTGAAAAAAAATGACACCTGCACGTAGGAATCAGGTCTAAGGTAAAAGTTCCCGGGTTCGACTACTATGTACAGGTGTTATTTTTCGTCTAATTCAAAGTATTAATAATAGTAAAAAAATATGAAACTATTGAGTTAAATGGTTAAAATATAGGCCTTCATAAATTTGTTCTTAAAAGTTTATTCATATTAAAATACTTTACCAGTGTCATTAAAAAGGTTTCTAATTATTGAGAACTTACCTCTCTCTTAATTTTACTTAGATAACGTTTCACATGTCAAAACATAAACATGCCTTTAAATTATATTTATCATCAAAGTGTGTTTTAACTTAATCCCCATCATAATGCACATATATTTCATTCGATACACACTCAACGCACACATACTCTTAAATGTATATTTTAACGCGTCACTGTCTGTACATGTAATCTACTCAAGTATTTCCAACTTTTCCCTGACGATTGTGCCACTGCTTTAAATATGAAGTGAAGGGGTTAGTATCTGAATAAGGGTGAAGACTGAACAGTTGGAACTATTTCTGTCACGAACTTTTCTTAGTGTGAAGTTGGCACTTAGGAAACATTTCCTTCAGAACATTGGGAGTAATGGTCTGTGCAGGGGTGTGGGGGTAATCATTTCACTGGGAATATTTTAGGAAATGGTTCTATATACATAGATGGATAGACTGTTACTCTCTTTGAGTACTTATTTTTTACGTCGTGTTTTTGTTTTCTCCCTTTTGTTGGAGTTTTTATTTTTATTTTTGCTTTGCTTTGTTCGCTATAAGAACGCAGTTATTTTAGTCAATGAATATTTCATAAATTTGTGTAGTTAGAGTTGCTTTCAGATTTTTGCTTCAAGAGATTTTTAAAATATTATTTTTTATATTAATTGTTGTTTACTTTTATTTCTAAAAGCTATTTGTATTTAAATAATAGGTTCTATTGCTAAAAGCTATTTGAATTTAATTAATAGATTATCCACTTTTCTATCAAATGAAAGATTCGGTGAATTAAGGTGTTATTGATGTGACCTGGTAGTCTTCTCAAGCTAATCAGGAATCCTGGCTTCGATACCAGCCTAGTAAACTTGAGAAGTGAGGGGAGTTCCACTTTGAACTCTTCCAGATTTATCCGTCAGAATGAAGGCGTATTTAATAAAATTCGCCTTCCTCGGCCTGTTTCCATTATATCAGGTAATTAAAACTCCTAATGACTAATACTTGAACGTACGAGGGGAAAAAAATACAATCATATATTCAACTGCTGTAACCCACATCGGTGGTCTTGAGGGCTCTGGCGTCAACCTCGTCTTAGCCAACCAGTTATGAGAAGGCTCGAGTTAAAATCAAAGCCAGGGGTATTAAACTTGTTTTTTTTCCATTCTTCCTGCAAGCAAATGCGGGTATATTTCCTCTACTTATCGAATCCTTTCCTCATCAGTGTAAAAATGTGTGGATTTTCACGGATTTGTGGTAAGATGGTGCATAAAAATCGTCTGTAGTTTGAAGATATTTAAATTTACTGACACCATTTGGGGACAAATTAATTTACGAACCGTAATGCCGTGCGTGTCTGTATTTTGTTTCCTCGGCGTGGTTTTCGTTGTTCAAACCATGTGACAGGCTATGCAATATATCGCTAAAACCTAATCGACTCAACGTCTCGGCAACTTTGCTTCAGTTCATCCACATACTGGGAAGAAGTCGCATTGTATTTTTCTTTTTGACAGAAACATATCCGCATTTTACATCGCCTACGCCATCGGTGGGACCTTTAGCGCGTCCGGAAACAATGCAAATGAAGTGCAATGATGCATCTTAATGTACCTAAGTTAACAGTTAAGGCTGTGAATGTATTGCATAAGCAGTCGTGTACAGCCGATAGGGGGTAGTCCTCCAACTTGGGGGTTTGGCGTGTGTGTGTGATGAGCTGTCATCGTGAAAAATAAATATTATTATTATTATTATTATTATTAGCACCGCGTCTTACTACCCGTTCGGGTTATACGCACTTACGCTAATGTGTAATGGTCGGGTGATTGTGAGATGAAATGGAGGACCTACAGTTTAACGTGGAATCCGAACCACGGTGGAGGCCTGGCATTCCTCACATTCACAAGTTGTGATTAATACTCATCTTGTCAGAGGTGAAGGAAGGGTTTGGCAGTCAGATAAATAAATGCCGGGACCAAGGATTGAACCCCAGACCCTCAGCACAGAGGTCTGACACCTTACCCCTAGACCACCAGGTCACCTACAAAAATAAATAAATCAATAAACACTCAAAAGTTTGTCAATAGGGATAGGTGGCGTACATGTGGCAAAGAACTTTTGAGTTCCTAATGTCATAGAGTAAGCCTTTCTTAGTATCACGTCTTACTAACCGTTCGGGTTATACGCTTATGTACTAATTACTCTAATGGTTTTAGGGATTAGGAAGGCTATAATTTAAAGGAAGTGTACCCGCATTTGCGTGGAGAGAGAGTGGAAAACCATTTTGGGAAAAAACCCTTTCAGTACACCCGACTGAGATTCGAATTTCGATCTCCCGTCAGTCTAATCTACTGCGAGAGTAGCGCGTTAGATCACGCGGCCACCAAAGCGGGTACTAAGTAGGTAAGCAAGGATTATTTCTCCCTATCAGATTTTAGAGCGGAATAATTTGGTTCAATCCTGAACTATACGAACCAAGAGCAACCCTAGCTCAGAAATAATAAATACGGTACTCGAATTTTTAATTTATTTGAAAGTTAGATGTACACGTCGCTTACGCTGAAAAATTACAAACTTCAATCCTCGGTCCTCGGCAAAGATTTATTTGATTGCCAAACCCTTCCTTCACCTCTGACAAGACGTGTATTAATCACAACTTGTGAATGTGTGGAATGCCAGGCCTCCACCGTGGTTCGGATTCCACGTTAAACTGTAGGTCCTCCATTTCATCTCACAATCACCCTACCATTACACATTAGCGTAAGTGCGTACAACCCGAACGGGTAGTAAGACGCGGTGCTAATAATAATAATAATAATAATAATA
>CABFWB010000118.1:244959-260869 GCA_902151455.1 Timema bartmani | reverse complement strand
AAAAACTATTTATTTTTTTTTTTTTTTTTTTTGCTTCAAAAATTGTAATACAATTTTCCTGAATTCACGGCGTTTCTATACCCTAGAGAAGACAAATTCCCATTAATCTCAACCTTAGACGGTCGCTCTTCATCATCTTATACAATGTCCGATAACTTTACATCGAGCATTTTTCATCCCATTTTTCTTTTCGCAGCCTGCTTCTTTCATCCTTTTTTTTTGACATTCGTCTGAACAATTCCTCTCCATTTTATGTAAAAAAAAAAAAAGTGGAGATCCCTTTATCACTCGGCTAAGTCCACTTTTTTTTATCCACGGTTGTGCTTTCATCCTATCACAATCTACGCGCACTTTTCAAAAATTCTCCTTCTTCTTGAAGAACTTCTGTAATTATTTATTTAAGATATTTAACGTGAACTTTCTGAACCGACTGATTATTTCAGCACACGAGAATTTCTATGAGCGAGAGTGAAAGGGCCGACTAATTTTTCCGGTAAAGATATTTTCACATACCTTACACGGTTCTTTTTACATGCCACAAGCGACATGGGACCGACGGCTTTACTTCCCCGCCGAAGGAAGTAGTGCTACGGAGTTTTGTCACTAAAGAAAAATTCATCGATCCCGGCTGGGTTTGAACCCACGAACATTGAGTCCTGAAGCGAGGACTTGACCTCAAGACCTCTGAGTTCGACAACTTTACCCCTATAATTATAATTTTTGTTTCTCTTTATCTATTCAGATTAATAATTACATGTATTTCCTCTTTCATTATCATTTTATCTGTTCTTATCTAATGTGCTTTACCGTTATCATCATTTATGTGTTCCTATCTAAACTCCTCTTTCCCATAATTGTTCTTTTAAAATAATTATACACACTTATATTCATTCGGAGAAATTCCGATAAGAGGTAAGTAAAAAAAAAGTTGGTAGCAGTGATACGTTAATCTAAATGTCCGTGGCTCGAATTTCTCTCTTGGCACATTTCTCAAACACATACAGGTTGAGGCATTTAAGTTTGCATACCTGGATATCTAAAGAAAAAAGCATTTTACGAAGAAGAAAAAAAAATGTTTCGGAGAAAAATTGTTTGTTTTTGAGGGGAAAGTAAAACATCATTTATTTTTGACCTGATGGACGCTTTCAAGGTAAACTTAGTTTTTATATTTTTTTATAGCAGCTTTTTATTTTATTCAAAAGAGCAAACAATTTTGGTTTGAAACATTTCTTTGTTTGGTCTCTATTTATTTTTTAAGAAATTTTAACATTAAAAATACCGTAGAAGAGGAATTTAAATTGGCACACCTGAATTTCTCGAAAACAAATCGTTTTAGAAAGAAACAAAAAATGTTTCAGACAAAAGTAGATTTCAAGAAATAAAATCTCTCGTACATTCGAATGTGTTTTAACAATTTAACTAAATGTATGCGTCTGTGTGTGTATTTAGGCCGTATGCAAAAACAAAATACAAAATGAGTAAAAATAATGAGTGAGTGAGAAGTGGTCGTCTTCAGTGGCGTAACTAGGGTCGGTGTCACCCAGTGCGGTAACTCATGGTATCACCTCCTGCCATACCAGACCATAAGAATACACAGTTATGTTTTTTATACGGATTTTATTTAGCACCGCGTCTTACTATCCGTTCGGGTTATACGCTTAAGTACTAATTACGCTAATGGGTTAGGAATTTGGAAGGTTGAGTTTTAGAGGAAGCGAACCAGCATTTTCGTGGAGGGAGGGTGGAAAACAATTTAGGAAAACCCACCTCAGTTCACCCGACCGAGATTCGACCCTTGATCTCCCCGTCCTCGGCAGTCTAGCTCAACATGAAATCAGCGAGTTAGCCAACTACGCCACCGAGGTGGGTTTGTACTGATATTATTCGTGAATCGTAATTACCGTACATCACTGAAAGAAATTGCAACAGTAGTGACATAAACAACTTGCAAAATTAAAATTACACCTTTAAATGAACAAAATAATACATATAACCGAAATATATTTACATAGTTTCGTGTGGTTAAAGTGAAAATTCGTTAGTAAAATAATAGAATTTGAAGTAAAAACCTTTAAGAATTACATCAAAATTATGTTAATTTTAACTCGTTAAACTTTACCGTTATATGAGATACATTAATGGATTAGGTTTGCACACTCAATAACGGTCCAAATAATGTAGAAGTTGTAGACAAATGCATATTGCAATATACTCAAAATATTATATCTAGGATAACAGAAAATTTTACAAAATCAGCGACTATAAAATCACCAACAGCAACGAAAATAACAGCGAGTGCTTGTGGCGCGGGCAGACGAAATTCGAAGCGTCTCTGTAAATGGGTAGTAAATACAACTTTACCTGAGTGCATGCGCATTAGAAGGTTCAAAAAGTAAATCGGCATAGATTTGTTTTTGTACATGTAAGCTTTACTTACGAAAAAGTTGTTGGGGGTTATAGCTAACTACAGGGAGGTTTTTTTTAATAATACATTTCTACAGATACACTACACAAAATTTGTATAAACAATAAACTTTATTTTCCTACCAAAATCTTTCTAAACTTCTGGTCGATTGTTAATGCCTAAAATGTGTTCTCAAAATATTATGATTCTTTGCACGAATACAAACCTCGTTTGTACAAACTGGCGGCAGACCAATTGGACGTATGCCTAAGATAATGGTTATTCTTACCCACAGATGGAGTTTTTTTTTTATTTCAGCTGAAGACAAGGTGTCGTGGTTTTTTTTTAAATCACAGCATTTTACTACTCGTTTGGATTATACACCTGTGTACTAATTACGCTTATGTGTTAGGGAAGAAGAAGGCTTAATTTAGAGGAAGCGTGCCCGCATTTGTGTGAAGGAAGAGGATAGAACGAAAACACCCTCACTCACCCAACTCAAGATTCGAACCCCGATCTCCACGTCATCGGCAGTCTAGTCTATTGCGAGAGTGACTCCTTTATATACCATTTGACCATCAAATCGGGTGTAAGATGTCTTGTTCACCCCTGCATTATTCTCCAGCATCTCTTTCATTCTCTGTACGTTCTCTCTTCTCCATCATTATCGTTACCTCTTTCTTCCCACGTCCTTCCTCCACCAGTTTTGTCATCTCTCGTACGAGCACTTGGTAACCAACTCTCACTCAACCTTCCTTCGACCTAAAGGGTGAAGGGGAAAGGGAGCATTCGTTACTTTTTTATGTCTTCCCCTCTCTTTTTTTTATTTTTTTATTTGAAGGATGATGGTAAAAGAGGGGAAGTAGGCTAGGGGAAACGAGTGGAAAAGTACCAGAGGAAAATCTCCTTTTATATGCCCCCCTCTGTCCCCCTAAAATCAGCTGATCGCTCACCATGACTGATGCTTTAGCTTGAGATGGTCACCCCCCGCCCCTCGCTCCTCTCCTATACCTCGCCCCTAGCATCATTAATCTTACCATTCCACTTTTACAAACCTCTCCTTTCTTCCCCTCCAACCCCCGACCTTTTTTTTTCGAAAGGTTTTGTATACAGGCTTTTTTTTACTTGTATTGAAATATAAGTTGTATTTTTTAACGGGGTGGAGTTGGGGGAGTCGTTTTATTTCTCTCTTTCTCTCTCTCTCTCTTTCTTCTTTGTGCTGGGAATCAGCTGACTCGGAAGCTACATTTCTTGCGTTGCCTTGGCAACAGAGTTAGACAATAGAACCACTCACAGCTGATTCCAGGGAGATTTAAACTTTATGTTGTCAGCTCGTGTTATTTCTTGTGTAAAAGTATTTTAAATGAAAGTATATTCTTTTTAACACAAACTTTTTTTTACACATCATATAAAATGCACTTTCAAAAATTGTGACTAACTCATTAAAACCATGTGGTAAAGCTCCTCCTTAAGTACTATTCATATTAATAATAGTTTATGATTAAGAATTTGTATGGATAAGTTAGGTAAGATACAATCACGACCTTAGTTTACTTGGATGACAGCTCAAAAAATGACTAGAAATAATCCCTAATATATCCCTACGCCAACAGCTGACATCTGTCATTTTGGATAACTTATAGTAATGTATGAATTTGATAGTTAACCACAGTAATTTCGGCCAATATTATTTATATATTTATTTGAGGTCGGACACACAGTTTATTTATAGTTTTATTCCACTTGAAAAAATTATTATTCACTTGATCTGCTTTTGATAGATATTACCAATATCTTTAAAATAATACTAATTATTTAGTAAAATATTATTAATACTGAGCGCAAAAAAAGTGAGTATTATCTAAACCTATCCTCCAACCAAAATCATACCGTAATGAAATCTTTTATTTAACCATATCTACGAATCAAATAGCCGAAGCTATTATTTATACTTATTAGTGAGGAATTCTCCATCTAGATATAATATTCTGAAAATTGAAAAATGACACCTGGACACGGGAATCGAAGCCAAAAGTGCCGTGTTCGATTCCCGTGTCCAGGTGTAATCTCTCAATTTTTAGAATAACCATATCTAGTTCTATAAGTCCTTATCACTGAAATGATTATATTCACCCTTTTATTCGGCGCAGTGCGTCTTTTATGTATATATTTTCCAATTTAATTTTGTATTAAGTTTGACCTTGGCGCTGGTCAAATTAAATTGTCGAATCATTGGGCTTCAGGTAATGATTGACCAAACATACTATAAGTCTATGGTTCTAATAACTTCTGGGTCCAATTTTATTCTTCACGTGTTCGAAGTTCCACAAGTTACACAAGTGAGTTGGAGTTTAAACTAAGTAAAGTTCCAAATGTTAATAACCCCTCTTACATTTAAATAGCCTTAAAATACGATACGTATCTAGAAATATAAAGCAATTTAAGATTGTAAAATATTTTTTAATCTAGTTTTTTTTGGGGGGGGGGGTCCTTTATTAATTTTATAATTGTTGCGCAAACAACATAAAATGTAACCACTTTGTTTATTTGTTTAATTTGTGTAATAATTTGCAATTAATGTGGAATAATAACTTCATTAAAAAAGTTTCTACTTTGGTTTAGTGAAAATTCTATTAATCCCTTAAAAAATTTCAAAATTGTTCAAGATTAGAAAAAAATAATATAGTTTGTTTAAAATTTGTTCTTATAAAGAACATATTTTGTAAACAACATTTTGAATCCGTTTCACGTTTTTTTCATAGGCCATATCAAGTTGGATTACTGGTTATATTTAGTGGATTTTTTTAAATCCACAATCATCCTTTTCCTGAAATTATTTAGTTATAACTCACTGATAACCATTACTGGCTCTAAGACGTTGCTAAAAAAACGTTGAGGTTAACGGTTTTCTGAAAAAACATTGTTATCTTAATATATACAATTCTTCTGTACGTGTGTATGTCACTGAACTCCGTCTAAACGGCTGGACCGATTTTGATGAAAATTTTTGTGTGTGTTTGAGTGGGTCCGTGGATGGTTTAGATTCACAATTGGACCCGGTAGGTGGCACTGCAATCGGATTCTAGGATTTTTTTTTGATTTTTTAGAAAAATTTTTGGGGGGATTATTTTTTTAGATTTTTTTCATATCAGTACATGTAACCTCAAAATGTCACCCCCCACAACCCCACCCCCAATATTTATAATAATGAATATAATATTTATAATTGACCATTAAAAAAATTAGTATGTTCATTAATAATTGACCGAAAAGTTCATGAATAATTGAACATCTGAGAATAATTCATAGTTATGTTTGTTTTTCGATACAGCTTATATTTGTGGAGTTGTGGGTGAAATGCCAAATATGAAAAGATATTTTATTTTGCATGTTGTCTTGACAAACACTGAATTTGTAATATTTGTGTAACTCACTAATTGGAGTTCATTGTGAATTTGTAATTGTGATGATCACATAGTATTTGTTTTATTATCGAAATCAATTATGCCACCCAAACGAAAAGCCAACGTTCGGGCAGGACAACGTCTGTCGGGTCCGCTAGTATAATGTAAAATATAATAAATATTTATAAACCATTATTGTTATTTAGCCCGCTTCAGTGGCCGAATGGTCTAAGGTGTCAATTTCGTGTTAGATTAGCCTGCTGAGGATGGAGGGGATCGAGGTTAAGATCTCAATTAGATCTACTGAGGTGTTTTTTCCCCCTAAATTGTTTCCCACTCGCATTCCACGCAAATGTGGATAGATTACCTCTAAAATACTTCCGTTCTCATCTCAACCTCTTTGAGTAATTATCATATATGTGTACAACCTGAACAGATGGTAAGACACGGTGATAAACAAATATAAGGCCTATTATATACTACTTTAAATTGAAAAATGATACCTGGACATGGGAATCGAACCTGGGACCTTTGGATCAGTACGCCACTGCTCTATAAACCATTGAGCTATCCAGGAGTCGTCCCGTGCCCAAGGTCATTCTTCACTCTTATTTTAAGGCAAAGTATTTAATGGATGTGTGGAAATCGTCAGCTTCATATGATTGATCAATTAAGATCACGAGCCATCAGATGACTCGGCATATAATAGCTTTGCAATTTAATCCATCGTGTATATTGTTATAGCATACCACAATGAACATAATTGCATGAAAGTATTGGACTCACAATTATACAAATAAAGTATTATTATGCACATTTAGCTTACATTGAAAGATAGCAGTCTACTTAGTAGTATTACACAATGAAGCTGCTTACAAGATAAGGCCATAGTTTAATCCATCAAGGTAAGAGTGCCACCTTCCATGGTAAATGAGTTGTACATCACATAGTTATTTAAACTACTTAGTCTATGCTATAGAAACTTCATGGTATAGGCTTGGTCTATGTATGAGTACTCGTATATGTCTATTACTTTGGAAACCAAGTTTTACTACCCGTTCGGGCTATCTGTATATTTACACTATTGTGTTAGGAAGGATATATACTCAGCACCGCGTCTTACTACCCGGTCGGGCTATCTGCATATTTACACTATTGGGTTAGGAAGAATATATATGTTCTGCACCGCGTCTTACTACTCGGTCGGGCTATCTGCATATTTACACTATTGGGTTAGGAAGGATATATACTCAGCACCGCGTCTTACTACCCGGTCGGGCTATCTGCATATTAAAACTATTGGGTTAGGAAGGATATATACTCAGCACCGCGTCTTACTATCCGGTTGGGTTATCTGCATATTAAAACTATTGGTGTTAGGAAGGATATATACTCAGCACCGCGTCTTACTACCCGGTCGGGCTATCTGCATATTTACACTATTGGGTTAGGAAGGATATAATTATACTCAGCACCGCGTCTTACTATCCGGTCGGGCTATCTGCATATTAAAACTATTGGGTTAGGAAGTATATATACTCAGCACCGCGTCTTACTACCCGGTCGGGCTATCTGCTATATTTACACTATTGGGTTAGGAAGAATATATACTCAGCACCGCGTCTTACTACCCGGTCGGGCTATCTGCATATTAAAAGTATTGAGTTAGGAAGGATATATCCTCACCACCGCGTCTTACTACCCGGTCGGCCTATCTGCATATTTACACTATTGGGTTAGGAAGAATATATACTCAGCACCGCGTCTTACTACCCGGTCGGGCTATCTGCATATTAAAAATATTGGGTTAGGAAGGATATATACTCAGCACCGCGTCTTACTACCCGGTCGGACTATCTGCATATTAAAACTATTGGGTTAGGAAGGATATATACTCAGCACCGCGTCTTACTACCCGGTCGGACTATCTGCATATTTACACTTTTGGGTTAGGAAGAATATATACTCAGCACCGCGTCTTACTACCCGGTCGGGCTATCCGCTTAAGTACTAATTTCTCTAATGGATTAGTAATCGTGAAGTTTGAATATAGAGAATGAATGTGTGGAATTCCAGGCCTCCGCCGTAGTTCAGATTCCACGTTAAACTGTAGGTCCTCCATTTCATCTCACAATCACCCTACCATTACTCAATAGCGTAAGTGCGTATAACCCGAACGGGTAGTAAGATGCGGTGCTAATACTTATAATAATAATAATAATAATAATAATATAGAGGAAGTGAACCCGCATATGCGTGGAGGG
The DNA here is from genome assembly GCA_902151455.1 of Timema bartmani. NCBI lineage: Eukaryota > Metazoa > Arthropoda > Insecta > Phasmatodea > Timematidae > Timema > Timema bartmani. The sequence goes on along the minus strand of CABFWB010000118.1, from coordinate 252,797 downwards.
AGAGTGGAAAACAATTTAGGGAGAAAAAAAATTCACCCGAGTGAAATTCGAGCCTCGATCTCCCCGTCCCCGGCAGTCTAGATCAACACAAAACTAGCGCGATCGCTAACTACGCCACCGAGGCGGGTGTTTGGAAGGAGTTAGCTAGAATTAAGAATAAACGTATCCGAATTTGCGTGGAGAGAGATGGATCAACTATTAAGGGGAAAACATCTTCATTACACCCGATCGGTATTCTAACCCCGATCTTCCCGTCACCGTAAACCCGGTCAAATGAGAAAGTGACGCATTAGACCATGCAACCACCGGTGTAGGGTTTTTAGAAAATGTTAAAAATAAGTTTTTAAAGGATCACGACGGCAGATGTCTGTACCATTTTCTTACGGATAACTTCGTTCGGCAGTGCATTGGCATGACTAATCAGCATGGGCGTAACCTCCCTCCGTGTCTCTAATAGGAAACTAACCTAACCCAACCTAACCCTTCCGTTCCTATGAGCTGCCTTGTGGTTGAGGGTCCCTAGAGCGGAAACTCCTCCCCACCAAATTACCTCTCCCTGTCCTATACTCCCTATTATATGATGCCTCGATGGTAGGCCCGGACTATTTCCTCTCGCCGAGGTACACTCCGTTTAACCTGAAATGGTAGCAAGAATACCTTGCATGCTTCCTCTATGGCAAGGGTCGGCAAAAGGTCGATATCGCAGCAATTTTCAGTCGACCGTGTAATAAAACTATATCGTCAAGGAAAGGCAAGCTAACCTTTCATTATTCCACTATGGTACAGCTTATAAGATAGGTTCATAGTGTAATCCGTCAAGGTAAGACTGATACCTTTCAGGGTAGAAGGAGTGTACATTTAATGTATTTTCTATAAAGGCAGGGGCATAATTACTGGAGGGAATATTGAATTTAAAGACAAGATGTATAGAAAATCACAATTGTGAATGTGTGGAACGCCAGGCCTGCACCGTGGTTCGAATCCCACGTTAAACTGTAGGTCCTCCATTTCAACTCACAGTCACCCTACCATTACACATTAGCGTAAGTATAACGTATAACCCGAACTGATAGTAATACGCGGTGCTAATAATAATAATTATTATTATGTATAGAAAAACAAAATTAAAGGTATGGTGAAGAAACGAAGGGTGATCGCAGGACCTTTGATAAATGTAAAACTCGATCGAGGTCCCAAAAATGTTGCCGATCCCTGCTCTATGGCGTAGCGTAAATATTGGGCCGTGATGTAATCCGTAAGATTGCCACCTTTCAAGAAAAACAGAGTGTACATGCTCGGACGGATAGTAAGGTGCGAAACGCACATTTAACGATTGGGACCCTTTTAGAGATTAATTAACCAATATTTATGTGGTTTTTTTAACCACCGCGTTTTACTAACCGTTTGGGTTACACGCTTATGTATTAATTACGCTAAAGGTTCTAGGGATTTGGAAGGCTATTTGTATAGAGGAAGCGTACCCGCATTTGCGTGGATAGAGCAAGAGTAAAAAATAATTTTGGAAAAACCACCCTTAGTACGCCCGACCTAAATTCGAACCTAAATCTCCCCGTCATCGGCAGTCTTCTCTACTGCGAGAGTTGTGCGTTAGACCACGAGGTCACCAAAGCGGGTAGCAATTATATTGTTTTAAAGGTTATTCCTAAGTCGATGCGACTATACAGTACCGTATTTATATAGCCTTTAACTTAATGGGTAGTAAAATGGGAGTGTGATTAGCGTATCAAGGAATCATCTATTCACTCTCCTAGAAACACTCATCCGGCTTAGTAATAAGCTCTTTTTTTTAATATAGCCTAATTTCATAGCGTCAGCCCGCAAGCTAGCTATACTGACTGAGCGGTCGCCGCATATTGGTGGATAGAGGGTGTAATGTGGGCAGCACAACAAACTCTCTGACCGTTAATCTCAATTTTCTGGACCAGAGCCGCTACTTCTTTATTCAAGTAACTCCTCTTTTACCACCTTGGTGGCGTAATTGGCTAGCGTGCTAGTTTCGTGTTGAGCTAAGCTGCCGAGGACGGGGCGATCGAGGTTCGAATCTCGCTCGGGAGAACTGGGATTGATTTGCCCTAAATGGTTTTCCACTCTCCCTCCACACAAATATGGGTTCACTTTCTCTAAATTCAACTTTCCCAATTCCTAACCAATTAGCGTAATTAGTACTTAAGCGTACAGCCCGAACGAGTAGTAAGACGTGGTGCTATAATTTAAGGAAAAAAACTTCTAATTGTCCTCATGAGGTTGAGTTGAGCTCGTCCCAGACCCACTGCTTCATAGAAAACTCTGGAAGCACCGGGGATTGAACTCGGGAACCTGGATCTGTAGCCAAGAACTCTGAGCACTAGACCTCAGAGGTGCTCTTGCATTTTAAAAACAAACATTTATAACACTCATATAAAGGTAGTTTACTGACTTGCTTCAGTTGCTGCGTGGTCTAACGCGCTACTATCGCAGTAGACTAGACTGACGATGACGAGGAGATCGAGGTTCGAATCTCGGGCGGGTGTACTGAGGTAGGTTTTTAAAAGCTGATTTTTCAATCTCCCTCTACTCATATTCGAGTACACTACTTTCATTATTATTATTAGCACCGCGTCTTACTACCCGTTCAGGCTATACGCACTTACGCTAATGTGTAATGGTAGGGTGATTGTGAGATGAAATAGAAGACCAACAGTTTAACGTGGGATCCGAACCACGGTGGAGGCCTTGTATCCCACACTTTCACAAGTTGTGATTAATACACGTCTTGTCACGTCTTGTGAAGGAAGGGTTTGGCAATCAGATAAATCTGTGCCAGGACTGAGGATCGAACCCCGGACCCCGAGCACAGAAGTCCGACACCTTACCCCTAGACCACCAGGTCACACTCACTTTTTTATAAAAATATAACCTTCCTAATCCCTATAACGATTAGCGTAATTAATACATAAGCGTATAACCCGAACGGTTAGTAAGACGCGGTGCTAAGAAAAATAAAAGTAGAGTACTGCTCCTTCAAGGAACATCAAGAACTACGTTTAGGCCTATAGGCTCTCACTGTCCGGGCTCTTCCACGTACCTACAGCGTTGCCACGATCGTTCTGAAAGTGAGGGAGAAAAAAAATCCATAAGTTTTGAATCTTTAAAATATTGTTAGACTAACTGAAATAAGAAATTTTAATATACCTGTCCTTTTGTGTACTAAGGAAATGTTTTTGCTTACAATGCTATTCTAATTGTGAGTGTTCTTACGTGATAAAAAAGCTGTTGAAATGTAATTATGTTATATAAACAAATTACTATTTTAAAATAAAATAAACTTTGCATTGAAAGAATGGGATATGAAAAGCCTTCCCTGTTTAAGTGCACTGCGTAAAAATAATATTATGTTAGAATATTTAATGTTACTTTTTACCTTTTTGAGGTATTTGACGTGCTTTTTTTTTTTTATCATTGGCTATTATACAAAAGTCAATGACACGACTTATAAGCTGTACTGCTTAAGTTCAACTAATCCTTACTTCGTCCGCTATGCTATACTATCTTCGACAAGGGAGACCCAATCAAATCTCAAAACCAATAATCTGAAATCAGTGCGCTGTAGAGCTAGAAGCAAGTAAGCAGGCTCGTTGCTTTTGTGAGGAGATTTGAAATAAACCGTTAATGGAAAGCGTGTGTATCGATGTATTGGATTGCTCCACGACACAACATTGTAGTTTGAAAACATCCATCGGGAAAATTATCTAATATATATGTTTATCCACTAGAAAATAAAATATGTTAATAATTAGCTGTTTTAAGTTAGCGTTGCAATGCATCATGAGTCAACTACGGCGTGTGGATTGTTGCGCCACTCAGACGGATTCTGCTTTCTATTTTAGGCGCCGATGTGAATCAAGCGTTAATGTAAATATGTGGATAATCTCAAGTCTGGACAGGTAATAAGGCGCGAAGCACGTAAAAAAATTCAAAGTGATGAAAGTCGTGTACATACGCATTCGGATTTATGATCTTATATTGTATCCTACACAGGTTTAGGCTACTCATCATGAATACAAATACTTTTTCCACATTTTTTAAGGATAAATATTAGTATCTTCAGACCCTTTTGTATTATTCTCCTAACAATATATTCTACCTTTTAGTGATGACCTTGGAAATGATATACAAGTTTTGAGACGCGTCTTTCAATCAATGCCTCCCTCCTCGCTTTTAATTTAATCTACATCCAACCTTCTACCCTCTTCTTTAACATTAGAAAAATAAGTCCTCTAAAAAAAACATCTACTCACACAAATTCACCACATTTTAAAGAATATAAACCCTATATTTTTTTCAGCAATAAATGTCTAACGTTCCCCATAAAATCTTCCATTTTATGTGACTGCTTGATAAAGATTTTGAAGAAAAAAAAACTCATTCTTTTAAAATCTTTCAACATACCACACGCACAAAAACTTTTTTTTTTTCAATCATTATCACTAGTCTTTGGCTTGTCCCATTTCGAGTTTTAGGTCGTGTTTGATATAATAAAAACCCCACTGACACTTTCGGTTGATGTGTCTTTCCTCCTTTTCTTGAGGAAAGCTCCCCCCTCCCCCTCTCTACCCTAATAACGGTCAACTTCTTTTTAAGACTTCCTCCTACCCCTATTTCCCCCTTAAAACACCTGCTGTGTACGTCATGGGAAAAGGACTCTGTAAAGAAAAGGTGCATTTTTTTCTCCCCATTCTACTTTTGGTTGACTGGTTTTAAGGACTACTTTACTTGGGATGGAGTCGGTCACATGTGGAAAGTATAATTATTTTTTGGTTCTCCCTTCCCCCCTCCGTCCCCCCCCCTACCCGTCCTTCCCATCTGATACTTTTCACCCGAACATTTATTTTACGGTAGTTTTGAGAGTTTTCAAGTATTCTCATACTACTTTATTTTCAACTAAATGTACTATTATTTTTTATTCGTTAATGGTGTTCTATCTACGACAATATTTATAGTTAAAAAAATAAAATTATGTTGACCTACCAATCTAATATGCAGTTAAGTTTTCCTTTTAATTAGTTTTTACTCTTACAAACTCGTACAGCTGGCTATGTATTTAAAGTGCACCTTTTAAACAAAGGGTAATAATTAACACACTACTACCGACAAAGAAATTACCTAAGTAGGTAGCCTATCTGTGACGCCAAGGTAAGTTAAGATACGATTTCCCATGTTATTCAGTGAATTTTTAAAGATAAAACATTGAAACAAAAACCATAAATTTTTAAGTAGTTCTAAACATTGTCTTAAATTGTCACAACTTTTTTTTTTTGTTAAAGTGTTATATAAACTGTCTACAACAGTGGTTCCAAACCTGAGCTGGGTGGGGTGACACAGGGTGGCCGGGCGTGAAACACTTCCATGGGGGACGGGGAACAATTCGGAAATAACGTTAAAAATCACATAAAAATTGAAATTTTTTTTTATTTAAATCACTTTCTCAAAATAATTATAATGATTATTTCTTGCGGTATTGGCAACACTGCCTACCAGTTGTAATAAATTCGGTGACCAGCCAAATGTGTGCATGCACGTGTTTATTTTAAAGCTCGCAAGCCTTGGCTTCACCCCTAAATTCTCATCTCTTTCCTCCCCCTAAGCCATAGGGTAGGTATCCTTTTAACTAAATGAGCCCCTTGCACTAGAAAAAAATTACTTGCAGGAGCCTTCATAGCATTTTTTTTACACTAATATTATAAACATTCAATATCGATAGTTAACTTTTGTAAAAAGCATAAAACAAACGGAAAATTTCACATGTTCTGGCTGCATCTTTGGCAAATGTCCATTATTCAGGTTTGAAAAAATTGACAAAACTAATTATTATTAATGCTATTTTAGAGTCTGAAATAAAAAAAAAAAAAAGAATATTCTAGAATTGCCTCACAGAGCCTGGGATAACTATGGCAGAACCCAGTTTGTAAAACGCTGGTCTAAGGCATCAGTCTCGTGTTAGCATGGCCTGCTGACGACTGGGAGATCGGGGCTTGAATCCCGCTCATATCTACTGAGGGTGATTTTCCCTGAATGGTTTCCCATTCCCCTTCCTCGCAAATGCGGGTAGTTTACTTCTAAAATACTTCCTTCCTCATCCCTGCCCCATCAGAGTAATTATCATAATATATGCGTATAACTTGGACAGGTTTTACATTTCAAAATTAATTATCTATAGTTTGCTATTCTAGATAGACATATGCTTCAACGAACTTTTTTAATCCCAATCCTGACAGGAATATCCCTACAGGACATTGTCAGGAATAAAACAAATAGCCTAAATTGTTGTCAAGTGGCTCCAAACTTTTTCCAGCTGACGCTCCCCTTTACATATTACAACTCTCCCCTGCCTATTTTTTGGGATATATATATATGTAAGAAGATTAAATGCTTTCAAATCACTCCTTTATTTTATACTAAAATCAATGTAACGCTGGCAGAATTAATTTACTTTACATCCATTACCGTTTCCAGCCTGTGGCCAAGTCGGTTTTTTATTCAAGCCATATATTTTCCACTACCAGCTTGCAAGGCCTGTCGTAGCTTCATATGCCTTATAATCTAACTTAAGATTGGGACGGGCACAACATCCAGTCCCCAGCCGTTAATTTATCATTATGAAAGGGGTAAACGCACACCAATAATACAGTTTTCGGCCATTGCTGGGAATTGAACCCAGGACCCTTAGCTCAGTAGACAGACACGCTACTGACTGAGCTAAGGTATCGGATTTAACGCTGGCGGAATAGTGGTGTAAAAAATGAGTGAAGATTAGCCTGATGACACTGTAGTTTTTTCATCAGTTCTTGAATATTGGGTTTGATGTTTGGCAGAGCACACCGCAAATCGCTTTCCCCTTCAAGTTGACAACGCTGTTTAGTTTTTATGAGTCAGAGTTAAAGATTCGGTTTTGTTGCACGTGGCTGCACTGGTAGCTTAGGGCAGCGTTTTTCAAATTCTGCTCCGAGGAGCCCTAGAGCTTCGCCAGTCCGTCAGTTATCTCAGGCTTCACGAGGCAATTTTGTAATATTATTTATTTTGTTTTCACAGTGTAAAATAGCATTAATAATTAGGATCGACAATTTTTTTTTCAAACCGAATTATGAACATTTGCCACTGGTGCAGCCAGAACACATGTTGTTCTGCGTTTATTTCATACTTTTATACAGTACTTGTAAAGCTTAACTGTCAATACTAGCACCCGCTTCGGTGGCTGCATGGTCTAATCCGTCACTCTCGCAATAGACTAGCCTGCTGATTACAGGGAGATCGGGGTTCGAATCTCGGTCGGGTGTACTGAGGATTTTTAAATTTGTTTTTCATTCTCCCTCCACGCAAATGCGGATAAACTTCCTCTAGATTCAATTGTTATCATCCCTAACTCACTAGCTTAATTAGTATGCGTATAAACTGAACAGGTAGTAAGACGTGGTGCCTAAATATATATATGTTTTTATTTTTTATTTTTGGGACATAAATATTACTTGGGTGACTGTTGTCCAAAAATGGTGACGAATTGTCACTTTACTTTATACTCTGCACTATTAATATACGTACGGTTAGAAAGACGAGGCGCAAAAGAAAATTGAACAATGTTGACCAAAGGACAGTCAAAAAACCCATCTGAAAAAATAGTGTTTCTCTTATATTTCTGTAGATTCAAATATACAAAAAATTTAAACTGTCATTTTACTTGAACGTCAATTTTTTTTTAGTCACTTGTGAATATTTCTCTAAGGGTGACCTTTTAAAAAATGAGATCTTTGTCGGTTGACACGTGAAACTAATGTTAAAAAAAA
>CABFWB010000118.1:234496-244808 GCA_902151455.1 Timema bartmani | reverse complement strand
AAACTAATGTTAAAAAAAAAAAAAAAGCCACCCAACTGGTCCAGAGATCGAATCCCGTTCTTTTGATGTATCAAAAGACTTCCACGGTAAGTTAAACTTGTGTTGGAATTCAACGTAATTTATTTAAATGTTACTTTCAGGAAATTTTTTTTCGTGCGTATCAATTATAATGAGTTCACCACTAAATATAGTGACTCTCTTTTAACAACTTGTGACGTGCAGCAAAGCATGACCACAGAAAAATATATTCACTTCCTGTTGACTTTGCTAGAATTGTATGTTATTTGGGTATTTCAAAAACACAGGATTTTATAAGAAGCTATTGCTGCTTATGTCACGAATACGGTTCACAAATTACCTCTAGGGGGAAAAAAAAGCCACAAAACGTTCAACTCTAGCTTCTTCTAGAATAATTGTTATATCTGTACTATATACTTTTACTCCATTATTTCTCATCTTGTGTACCCCGGCTCATTGGTATACCCGCGACCCCTTCAAAAGTGTGTCAAGTTTTGATCATTGTGTAAACATCAGACCTCTGTAACCCGCTTCGATGGCCACATTGTCTAAGGCGCTACCCTCGAATTTTACTAGGCTATCGTAGGTATCTCGATCGAGTGTATTGAGAGAAGTTTTTCCCCATTTTTTTTTCCACTTTCCCTCCACGCAAATGTGGCTATACTTCCTATAAATATAACTTTACTAATAAAAAATTAGCGTAATTAGTACACAATCGTACAAACCAAACGGGTAGTATGACACGGTGCTAAAAAATCAAAACATATCTATAAATTAGTATTCACATCTCTTGCAAACATCAAATTCAAAAAAAGGGGTAAAACTGAGTGAAATCAAGAAAAGAATGATTAGAGTCGCCTTATCTTTTATACGCACTAATATTAGTGAACTAACTTTAAAAAACAAAAACAAAAGTTTCGAGTATCAAATTAAAACTATCATTAATTAATAGCTACTGTTTGAGTTATTATTATTATTTTATTGCTACCTTAAGAATGTAGAAACCATAGTATAAACTCTTAAATACGTAGTTTCATTAATTTATAATAAAATGTGTGTTTGTTTTTTTTTTCTTCAAATTTTCAAAGCCTCTTTTTAATAGTGTTCGCTCTTTAATTCCTTTAGGTGTACCGCCAAAAATGATTTAGTTCTAAAGTGTGCCGTGAACACGAACCCGTTTCGAACCACTGTTCTACTTTAGAGAAATATTTAATTATCTCGGGTACCAATCCATACATAGCCACTTGATCACCGGAATGTCTAGAAATAGTTGGGATCTATGGTCAGTTATTAACTCTTACATTTGGAATGCTCTAATTATTTAACCCAATCAAAACTAATATTAGTAATAATGTGAGGATATTTTTATAAATCAGTTTAACCACTACAGATTTATTAAATCCATGACTACACTATCATAATAAATCAAGTTATTCGTTTCGTTGACGTTACGAGCGGGCAGCCATACTGTGTGTGTGTGTGTGTGTGTGTGTGTGTGTGTGTGTAGTAACTAATAACTTACAATATATTCTATTTGTTTTTAATAGTTATCTCAACGTTTATTTGTAAAAATAATAATAGTGTTATCTTAAAAGTCCTATATGTGTTTTCATCTTCCCCTTTGTGTGTAAGTCACAAGCGCCATTTCCTAAATCCTATTTATTACCTTATGGCTGCTTTTTCTGATAGCTCGTGATCTTAATTGATCGCACATAATTTAGCTAACGGTTTCCGCACGTCCATCACAGATTCTGCCTTAAATAAATTATTAGTGAAGAATGACCCTGGGCACGGAGCGACTCCTAAATATATCAGTGGTTAGAGCATTGACGTACTAGGCCAAAGGTTCCGGGATCGATTCCCGTGTCCAGGTGCCATTTTTCAATTTAAATAATATATATTCGATGGTTTTGATGCATCGGCCAGTTGGTGAGGCTGATCTAATATTTAGATATATATACATTGTAGATTTTCGCACAAGCCGATTGTAACTAATCACAACTATTAATGAAAACTATTTAGTTACCTTCCCCCCCCACCTCACACCACACCACCAACCGTCTTCTTTCGCTCTTGGGTTCATCTGAATGAGGAATTAATATTATAAAAGAGTCCCGTACAAAGTTTTAATATACAGGTTTCATCAACGTCCGACGGATCATTATATTTCCATCAAGGTTGAAGTGGAGTGATTGGTTGTAATTAAGATAATTGTCATACTCGTTCCATTCTACTTGGATGTGTTTGTGCCCGGCGGGTGGGTGGGGAGGGGAAAGGGGGTTGGGGAAGGGTTTAAGAGTAAATCGCCGCCACTCTGTCTGTCACAGCTTCCAAGACTTACATGCAATGCTCCTTTCTCTATTCTCTACATAGAAGAAACAGTAGGTGCAGGGGGAGAGGGAATAATACTGATAAGAGGATAATACCTCTTGGTTGTAACAAAACTGTTTTTTTTCTGTACAGGTTTGTGTATGTGTGTGTGTGTAAAACTGTTACAAGTCTACGATTTGAGAATAATTTTATAAAATCCGACACTTTAGCTCAGTTGATAGCGTGTCTGCTCACTTCAAGGTTTTAATGTCCGATTCCCGGCATAGCCGTAAAAGATATCATTAGTGAAATAGGGATTAACCCTTTTTTGTTTTCATTTATGAATTAAGGAGGCTGCCCCGGGAAGCGAGAAATGGCCGCGCAGACGTTCAACTCTAACGCAATATTTAATTCTACGGTGGATTATTTAAAAATATGGTTCATGATAAAATATTTATTTATTTAGCACCGCGTCTTGTTACCCGTTCGGGCTGTACGCTTAAGTACTAATTACGTTAATGGGTTAGGAATTGGGAAGATTGAATTTAGAGGAAGTGAACCCGCATTTGCGTGGAGGGAGAGTGGAAAAACATTTAGGAAAAAAAAACCTAGTTCACCCGACCGAGATTCGAACCTCGATATCCCTGTATCTCAACATGACACTAGCGCGCTAGCCAATTACGCCACCTAGGCGGGTCACGCCAAAATGAAGTCGAAAGATTCCAACAGGGCTCTTTTTACTTAACAATGTGATATTAGTTCATTTTTAAACGAGTTTTTAAGAGTGAGATGTGAACCGGCAGAGAGGAAATGTCCCCACATTCACGTTGAGGGAGAGTGGGAAACCATCTAGAAAAAACTATATGTGCGTTTAAACTGAATGGGTAGTGCTAGAAATAATTATAAAAATAATACATGGACGGGGACAACTTTTACGCTGGGCTTAGTTTTTGACTAAGAGAAGGCCATTCCAGATTTATCTCATTCCTAAAATGCTTATTTACAAAGGAGTTACAGTAGACTTTACATATATTAAATTTTGTCTTGTAAATTTATCTACCTCAATCTTTTGTTGTTCTATAGAATAATTATGATAAATAATAGGAACCTAGGAAATACTCATCAAACTCCACGTGACTTGGATAGTCTCATCAATTTGTTTGGGCGGTGCCTCATAATTATTATGGTTTTATAATATCGTGTATATAAACGACTTCCTTGTTCAATAACAGGGATCCACACACAGTGATGGATATGAGAGGCTGTTCCTACCATTAGTGCAACCGTACTTAACCTAATGACAGCGCATGTCTGAACTGAAGAATAACCACATGGTCGAAATCGCTCTTGGTGTTGGGGTGGGGGGAAAGGGGAGCATCCTATTTCTTTAGGTCGTTATGAGCCTGGGATGCCTCTTCGGACATTTTTCAAAGTTTTTGTAAGACGAGAAAAAGAAAAGGGGGAAGGGGGGGGAGGACGAACAGAACACTTCAAAGTTAATATTTCTGAAACGTTAGCGGAGATTATTGTGAATTGTAATAATTCTTAAGTGTAGGTCACAAAAATGATCGTTTTCATACATCACGGAATCCTTCAAGATATTATATTCTATCAGATTATTTTTTTGCTCTGCTTACTACCCGTCCAAACTATAGGCATTTAATTACACCAGGAGGGGTATTTATCAGGAAGGTAGAATCTAAAGAAAATTCTCCAGCATTTGCGTGGAGGAAAGGTTAAAAACTATTTAGGGGGAAAAAAATCCTTCGTTAGAAGGCTGGCCAGGATTCTAAATCTAACCTTCCTATCGTTGCAAAAACAGATTAAATGAACTTTATGTTTGGTCCACGTACCCATAGGTGTGGGTTCTATTAGATATTAGCAGTTTCATGTTTTATCGAGAATAATTAAATATACTTTTTAAATATAGTCACTGCTCATTAGCAACGACAGTAAACTCTCGATTTTCCGCGGGTGGATTATCCGCTTTGCGGCTTAACTGTGGCATCGCCAACAGCAGGGGATATGTTTTTGAAAAACGCCACGTCGATGGAGAATATAGGGCTACCGATTTTTGTACTCGGTAAATCCCTAATAGGGCCCCTACACAATCAGTTGGACTTTCAGTATTAATAAAGTAATAATTAATACTGACAGTCTGACTGATCGTGTTGGGGCAGTACTGATGGACTGATGTCCAGACTGACTAAAATACTGATGTGATCCGAATTAAATTCTGATCACATCATTCTCAGTTCATCAGTCTTGCAAGTGGTGGGAGAGACTGACAGTAGTACTGACCGTGTACGTACGCTCGTCAGTATTCTCTTCAGTCTCAGTAGCAAACATAGACTGCCCACGTCTTTTCATTATCATCCATGTTGTTGCATGCAGGAGCTGAGACTGATAAAAATAATGATACGAAGACTGACCGTATACGGTATCGTAAATACTGATGCATACTGACAGTCAGACTTTAGGGGCCCTATAAGGAAGAGATACTGAATGACCAGAGTCAAAAAGTTTGTGCAAGGGGAACTGCACTGGAATAGACCCATAACCTGCTTAACTATCTGGAACAGGAAGATGGAATAAGGAAAAAGAAAGCAGCTGCAATAAAGCAAAAGACTAATACAGACTTTGTAGGTAATGTGTCCATTTTAGTAAACTGTACATTGATTTAAAGTGTTTTTTTTATTATTTTAGTGCGTGAAATATGATGGTGTGTTCAGAGACGCAATCACGACAGGTGAGTACTAGTTTGAATTGAATGTGCTACAATCTCTTGTTTGGACTATCCGCGGCTTTGTGTTATCCGCAGTACTCGTCCCCCCTTCTTTGCCGCGGATAGTCGGGAGTTATATGTACAAGCATACCCGCTCAGGTGGCCGCATGGTTTAAGGCTTCACTCCCGCAATAGATTAGACTACTGAGGACGGGGATATCGGGGTTCGATCCCGGTCAGCTGTATTGAGAGTGGGTTTTCCTCTACCCCTCCACGCAAATGCGTGTAAACTTCTTCTAAAATTCAACCTTCTTATTCCCGAACACATTAGAGTAATTAGTAGGCTACATAGGTTTGTAACCCGAACGGGTAGTGAAACACGGTTTAAAAAAACTATAACCACGATTGCTTAACCTAAACCAACCCATAAGTTTAAAACTATAATAACTGTTAGAAAAAAGTGATAGTCCTATATATTTGTGTTTTGATTACTATTTCATTGTTAATACGCTCCCGAAATACTGGTAAAACAGAGAAATCAGAGAATTTTGTGTGGCAGGGAAAAGTTTGGTATAAATCAGAAAAATTTTTACAAGTCACTAATATTTTCAGATATATTAAAAATAATTTTCTTAATACAAAGTAGAACAGCCAGAGCCGATGTAAAACTTTAATTTTATCCCCATATTGTAATATTTTGCGAAGAGTACTGTCATATTTATTTGTCTCTAATAACTCTTGTGGCAAGAATTTAAAAAAAATTAGTACTACCCGCTTTGGTGGCCCCGCGGGTCTAACGCTCAACTCTTGAAGTAGACTAGACTGCCGATGACGGGGAGATCGAGGTTCGAATCTCGGTCGGGTGTACTGAGGGTGTTTTTTCCTAAATTACTATTCACTCTCCCTCCACGCAAATGTGGTTACACTTCCTATTAATATAACCTTCCTAATCCCTAAAACCATTAGCGTAATTAGTACATAAGCGTATAACCCAAACGGGTAGTAAGACGCGGTGCTAAAAAAAATTAGATATTTTTTATTGATTTGCATATAAAATAGTGGGAAAAATTGATGTATTTTTATTGTCTGTATAACCTGTAAAAATCAAGGAAGGTCAAAACTTACGAAGAGGTCAAGAAGTCCAGGTAAATGTGAAAGTCGCTATTTTCTAGAAACCCAGTACTATGAATTGTACAAATTGAACCACTTTTACAATAGTAAATTACTTTTGTGCACCATCTACTCCACAGAAACTTAATGGAATTAAACCGAAGTATCTTATTCAGCTTTGGTGACCTGGCGGTCTAGGGGTAAGGTGTCGGACTTCTGTGTTGGGGGTCCGGGGCTCAATCCTCGATCCCGGCACAGATTTATCTGAACTCCAAACCCTTCCTTCACCTCTGACAAGACGTGTATTAATCACAACTTGTGAATGTGTGGAATGCCAGGCCTCCACCGTGTCTCACAATCACCCTACCATTACACATTAGCGTAAGTGCGTATAACCCGAACGGGTAGTAAGACGCGGTGCTAATAATATATATATTATTCAGCTTTCTTAGCCACAGGAACGGACTGGTAAGATCCTTCACTGGGCCTCCTTAATCACAAGAACCTGGTGGAATGGAACCAGGATCGTTTAAGGTGGGATGAAAGGGAACTCTTTTTAAGGTGTCCGTCTTTGTCAGTGCGAAATCAATCGCTGTCAGGCAACACATGGCTTAAAACACAATGGTTTGTGTCGTTTTCTGGAACTACTTCTCTATCCTGTATAAGATTATACACCCTCTCACCCTTCGCCTACAACCACACTTTGTCATGTCATTAAGAAAGAGAGAGAAGCGTATATCTCGTATGGTAAGACATGGTGCTAAAAAAAAGAATGGAAAGAAAACTACGAATTTTTTTATATCAAGGTAAAGAGGAAAGCTCGCAGCTATTTCTCAAAGATCTTAAAATTTTAATTTATGAGCCTATCAAAAAATTACTGTATTTGTTAGAGGAAGGCTAAATTTAGAGCCCTTTTTCATCGAGCCTAGACTCATAGCTCCGCAAATATATTTATAAACTGGTTGAAAATGTGCTAATGTCACTATTTCACACATTTATTTCTATTAACAAAACTCAAAAAACTATGAGGTTTTTAATGAAAAAGAGCCCTATTGGAATCTTTCGACTTTATTTTGGCTTGAATCATATTTTGAAATAGCGCATCGTAGAATTAAATATTGCGTTAGAGCTGAAAGTCTGCGTGACAATTTCTCGCTTGCCTAGGTGGCCACCTTAAGGTCCGTAGCTTTGTAGTTTTTATGACAAAAAACTATTTGGGCTAAAATTATTAAAAATTTGCTTTATTAGATACGATTAGTTTAATATACATGGTAATTTCGACAGTTTTTTTAAATATCTGTCATGAGCATAGGGTCATTGTAACAGAAACTAAAAAGTTTTACGGTAAAATCACACAATGCTCTCATGACAGATATTAAAAAAAAAACTGTTGAGATTACTGGGTGTAAAATATTAAACTAAATATATTTACTGAAGAAATATTTTATATAGTTCAGCCACAAAGGGTTTTTTCTATAATAATTACAAAATTACTTACCTAATCTCTTTGTCCTTTCCATCCCACCTTAAAGTGACCTCCATGACCACTGAGGTACGGGGACTCGAACCAAGTAACAACAGCAAAGGCCATTATTGTTGTACATAGATCCATTTAGCACACAAAAACTGTTCAGCTTCTGGAACGAATGTAAGGAGAAATAAAGAGCCAGAATAAAACAGGACGAGTAACGGAGGAGTGAAATGAAAATAAAAAAGGTGGTAGATGCAAAGAAGAACGATTAGACATGCATAAAACAAGAAAAACATGTAAAGCCTCAGGATAAAGAACGAAGGAAAAAAAAAAGAAACATTGTTGAAGAAAGACAGAAGATTACTTGAAATATTAGGGAGGGGTACGGGGGTGACGGTATGTCTACAGACAATCACGGGAGCTGTTGTCTGAAAAATCATTCTAGGAGTAGTGTCTTTGTGTAGAACCAAAATAAATGTTTGTTTAGTGGTGGTTTTAAAACATGTTTTCAAAAGCTTCCAAGTTAATAGTTCGATTTATCACATACGATCCCAAACTACTTACGATGTTACTTCGAGATATCCAAGGGGTAGTTCAAACACAGTATACTTTTTTTTAAATCACAATTTGCGAAGTTTTAATCAACCAATTTATTTAACTAGAAACAAAAAATATCGTGGACTATTCAAATAATAAATTCAAACAGAAACATATTTCAATTAATATGATTCGAAGAAAAATGATTTTCAAAACGCCTTTTTAACAAATCAATTTTAATATGAGTAACTTTATCTGACAGCTATAAAAGTGACTATATCTACTTTTAAATACATTCATGCGTCAAGTCGTGATCTGCAACTGTCTCATTTTATAGATAATATCATCAATATCTAATAATTAATATTAATAAACTAGTAGAATGCTATTCTGATCGTTTGTATTTTCTCTAAGGTCCTTTCGACCAAAACCTTTTTATACCTTAAACTGTTGTTAAATTTGAATAAATCTAGGGTTTTAAGCCTGGCTGGGTGTAGAAAGGGTGTTTTTTTTTTCTTCTAAAGGGCTTACTATACTCCCTCAACGCAAATATGGGTCCATTTCCTCTCAATTCTGTCCTACACATTCTTACCCTATTAGTGTGATTGAATGCATGGAGTCGCGGTATCGGTTCCGGTTCTCCAATCCAACTTTTTAGGGGGCCATTACTGGTTCCGGTTCTTCACTCCAACATTTTAAGGTTTCATTACTGGTCCCTGTTCTTTTCTTAATTAGGTTCCGGACCTGGTTCCGGTTCTTTTAAATACATAATATAGCCTATTGACAAAAAATCCTGAGAAAAGGAAAAATCGTGTGATTAGAATAAAGTTAAAAGAAGAACATAAATTGCAATTTAAAAAAATTAATACAAATTTAGAACCTTTAAGAACCAATAAGAACCTTGATAAGCTTTATATATATATATACATATATATATATATATATATCGATTTCTTATTCCGGTTATTACTGGTGTTAAACGTGCAAATATAATAATATCTTAGGCTAGGTGGGATCGTTACTTGAAAATAATTATTTATTGGGAAATCAAATTTGTTTTTAGTTTTTTTCCGGGATTGCAAAACAAGTACTTGGTATAATTAGTAGGATTTTGGTAAGAAGGAACTTTTTTCAATATAGTCAATATTGATACTATTCTATTATATTGTTAGTGTTATTTTATAGGTATTAATAATATCCAGCAAAAGAAACAGCTGAAGATCACATGACTTGACGCATTAATACGTGAAACTAGATCTATAAACTTCTCTTTGAGTCAGATAAGTCCCTTCCAATGAAAATATGACTTTTATTATACTTGATCGGGTTTTTAACTCTTGTGTAAATTTTAAACTAGTAGATTTAGTAACATTTCAAGCTGTAGGATAAGGTTTTTCATATGAAAATGGGATTCTCAGTGAAGATGCTCTAGTGAGGAATGAACCAGAGCCCTCCAGGTGACCTGGCGTGACATTCTAAAGGTGGGAGTGTAGGGTACGCGAGAAAAGTTGAGTGTTTTATCAGTTTTTATGGATTTTTTTATACATTTTTGAATCATTCAAGATAAAATCGTATTAAACAAGTTTTAAAAAATACATAAAATATCATTAAATAATTCAAGTCATGAATAATGACAGTCAAAACATATTATAAGGGCCTTTGTAACAAAAATAATACTAAAATTAGGACATTGCACTCAAGATTGTCGGGCTCATGAATTACTTAATGATATTTTATGTATTTTTTAAAACATGTTTTATGTTTAATACAACATCTATCTTTAATACCTTTTATAATTTTATAGTACATTTATTGATTCACAAATAAATACCACCTCTCCTTACTAAACTTTGAAATGCGTTCTAAATCTTTTTTTTTGGTCATAATAAACCAAATATTGATTTAGTAGAAACCTAAAGTTTAATTTTCTTAAAATGGTGATATCAACAGGTGTTAAATATCTGTGAAGGGTGTTCTGGAATTTAATGAGAACTTTTTCTCTTTGTTTAAGAAGTTTCTCAGCTAATCCCGCTCTACACATGATAGATATTCAACAACTGTTGATATCACCATGTGAAGAAACTCAATGTTTCTACTGGAGCAATATTTTATTTAGTTTCACCAAAAAAAAAAAAAGTTTT
>CABFWB010000118.1:212112-224935 GCA_902151455.1 Timema bartmani | reverse complement strand
TGCATAGAGTTGTGGATATGGTTGTGGGAGTGGGTTGGAGGGTGGGTGCGCAGAGTGGGGGTGGTGTGGGGTTGTGGGGTGGAGATTGGGGGTGGATGGATATGTGGGAGAGGGTGGGTAGGTAGGGGGAGTTTTGGGGGTGGAGTGGTGTGGGGATTGGGTGGTGTGGGAGTGTGTGGGTGTCTGTAATTTGGAAGAGGCGAAGAGACAGGGAGGGGGCTGTGGGTATGAGGGGGATTTATCTTTGACGTATTTACAAACTAAAATAAACTCGTGTCAAACCGGTTAAAATATAAACACGCCACTGGTATTTGTGTTAGCTTAAGGCCTATCATGTTATTTGTCTTATGAGCACATTCTTCCTAGACTACGATAAACTGGGCTAGTTAAGGCTCCCGTCTCAAAAGTATTTATCAAATAATAATTTCATGAAATGAGAGAATTTAATTTAATCGTACTCATTCCTACCTCATTAGTGTAGTTTGATGCGGATAGCCCGGACAATCTGTAAAACGCAGTGCACAAAATTCTGTTTTTAAAAAAGAACAAAACAACAGATTTTTTAGATTAAATAAAGCTTTAATTATTTATAACTTCACTGTGGTGATATTATGAAGAACAATGCATTCCGATAAAAGAATTCTCTAACCAATTCTACAGAACGGATGGGACTTCCATACTAATTACGTTTTTTTTGTTTTATGTCGAAAAATAAAACTCAGCCTTCCTATTTTACTTTCTATATAATTATATACACATAATTGATAAGAAATAAAAAAAAACTATCAAACCGAGGCCTTAATTTGAGGAGTGGCCACATAATTTAAATTTTGGAAAGCAAAAGTTCTGTTCATAACTCTAAGCTGTTTCAACATTTGAATTAGAAACATGACCTACTTTGGTGGCTACTCTCGTAAAAGACTGGACTGCTGAAGATAGGGGGGGATTAGGGTTCGATCCTGGTTGGTTGTGCTGAGAGTGGTTATTCTTAAACTGTTTTTCCCCTATCCCTCCAAGAAAATGTGGGTACACTTCCTCTATAATGTTTTCCTTCCTAACCCCACCGAGTAGAGTAATTATCATATATGCGTATAACCTTATTAGGTAGTGAAACGCGGTGTTAATTAATAATAATATAAAACCCGCTTGGGTGACCGCATTGTCTAAACTAGACTACCGATGACGGAGATGAAGTTCGTATCTCGGTCGGGTGTACTGAGGCTGATTTTTCCAAAATGACTTTCAACTCTTCCTCCACTCAAATTAGAGTACACTTCCAAAAATATAACCTTATTGATCCCTAAAATCATTAGCGTAATTAATACATAAGCGAATAACTCAAACGGGTAGTGAGACACTGTTTTCAAAAAAATAATAAAGAAAAAATATACTGTGTACCTATTCTTGCGCCACTATATGTTAGACATTTATTATGGTACCTTGAGATGTACTGTGACAGATGGTGTCAATTTCAAAAGATGAAAACTAAATAAGTCTTTTATTAATGTATTTTACTCTAGTCTCATGTTTATATTCTCTAAAAGGTTAATCGAGGCATGAGCAAGGAAGGTATTCTCTAGCTTACAAACCATTCTTGACGAGATGAATTCTTATTGATAGGAATCGAGCCGGGGACTCTTGAAATACGAGCTCTTATCATTGGTTACAATATAGTACGCTATCGTTTTTTTTAATATAATACAATATATTAGGCCTAAATGTTTTGTAAGAACCTATTAGTACAAAAACTATAACTCTCGTAACTATGGACGACCTCGCTGGTCTTAGGGGTAAAAGTTCTCTCCTCAAGACCAGATGTTCGTGGTTTCAAACCTAGCCGAGGTCAACGGATTTTATTGAGTGATAAAAATCCTTAGCACAACTTCCCAACGAGGGGAAGTAAAGCCGTTGCTCCCAGGTCGGTTGTGGCGTGTAAATTAACCCTGGGAGGTATGTGAAAATACCTTTCCAGACAGAATTGGTAGGTCCTTTTACTCTCGCTCATAGAAATTCTCGTGTGCTGATATAATCAGTCGGTTCAGAAAGTGCACGGTAAATACCTCAAATAAATAAATGTAATCGTGTATTATTTACACTCTATTTTCTTCCATTGCCAAAGGATTCGACGCAGTAATGTTTACGTTTTCAATTATTCTTACCTTCGATATTTTTTAATATTCTCAAAAACCTATCCGATTTTTAATAATAAACTGATACGTAAAATGGGAATTTTTAAATGTTATTTTGTTGTTCCCCTTACTGAAACCTGATAGGTAAAATTAATAAATATAATCTAATTTTGACAGGAAATGTTTTTTTTTATAAAGATACAATATTTTTAGCCCAGAATTGACAACATTTTACCATATTTATATTGTTATTTTATGTGTTCATAATATATATCGAGACTGACGGCTGAAGTTCACGTGGATTGACGTATGAATACGTTAAAGTATATCTAGCTGTTAGATAAGGTTCTTCCTTTGAAAATTGAACTTTAAAAGGAATTGAACACATTAACATTTTGATTAATTCTTTATGCATATTTTCTTATTCTAATACCTATTAATTTTGTAGTAAATACCGTCTTATCGCTCTGTCTGATCACCATTAGCTTGTGTCGCCAAGTGAGTTATGTTGTCGGCGATTGCTCTATATGTTTGAGGTCCACGTCTTCTTTTTTTTTTATATAAGAGTCTAGACGGTCCAAGATCATTACTGATGCAGCAACACTGTGTAATAGTGCATATATCAATACCTGATTGTCTGCAGGAGTTCATTGGAACATTCAGAATGAACACTGCTGATCATCACTTACGTCACTACTACGGTTAATACGACGCTTTACTCATCAAAGGTCCGATACCTTAGCTCAGTCGGTAGCGTGTCTTTCTACCGAGCTAAAGATCCCGGGATCTATTCCCGGCATGGCCGAAAAACTATCACTGGTTTAATGTGGGTTCCCCCTTTTCACAGTGATGAATGAAGTCGTGTGCTGATATAATATTATTATTTTTATTATTTAGCACCGCGTCTTACTACCCGTTCGGATTATACGCTTAAGTACTAATTACGCTAATGGATTAGGAATTGGGAAGGTTGAATTTAGAGGAAGTGAACCCGCATTTGCGTGGATGGAGAGTGAAAAACCATTTAGGAACCCCCCCAGTTCACCCGACCGAGATTCGAACCTCGATCTCCCCGTCCTCGGCAGTCGAGCTCAACACGACTAGCGCATTAGCCAACTGCTGATATAATAAGTCGGTTCATAAAGTACACGTTAAATATCTCAAATAAAATAAATGATGTAAAAAATATATCCCTCCAAGGAAGATATATAATCCGCTTCGATGGCTGCATGGTCTAACGCGCTAATCTTATGTTGGACTATACTGCCGAATACGGGGAGATCGGGGTTCGATTCCGGTCGGGTGGACTGAGGGTGGTTTTTCATAAATGGTTTTCCACTCTCCCTCCACGCAAAGGCGGGTGTACTTCCTCTAAATTAAGTCTTTCTAATCCCTAAACCATTAGTGTAATTAGTATATAGGCGTAAAACCCGAACGAGTAGTAAGGCGCGGTGGTAAAAATAAATAATGTAACTTTGTAAACTTGATATGAATTATAGGCGTCGTTGAACGTATTGTGGTATTAGTACGCTTTTCCGTTAATATGGACCACAAGGCACCAGAATGATTTGTTTACTGTCTTGGCATACATTTATAAATAATTTAGTTGATCATCTTCAATTGTCCTTTTTCCAACTAACACAAAAAAAATGAATATTTTTTTCCCCTACACGTACAATGCATTGGTGGTCTCCAAGGTCGTTGACCCACAAAGGTCAATAAACTCAATTTGGTTGGCCACCAGTTCAAGTCTACCTCTGGTCGATGCCATTAAGAGAACGTTGAAATCTATAAATTATAATCTTCTACACATCTTGCGTCTATAAAGTGTAATAAATAACTGTCACAAACCCTTTTCCAAAAATAAAGTGTATTTATTAGCACCGCGTCTTACTGCCCGTTTGGGCTATACACCTATGTACTAATTAAGCTAGTGATTTTAGAGATAAGGAAGATTATATTTCATAGGAAGTATACCAGCATTTTCATGCAGTTAAAGTGGGAAACCGTTTTGTAAAACCACCCGACCGAGATTCGAACCTTGATCTTCCCGTATTCGGCAGTTTAGTCTACTGCGAGAGTAGCGCGTTAGACCATGTGGTCACCAAAGCGGGTTAGAATACCTTTCTTTTTAGAGGGGAAAGGAGTGTATTTGATTGAAAGTAAAATTTAGATAAATACAGCAGATTAGTGTGTTTACTGTTGACATTATTGCTTTGTTAATTTTGTATTAGTTTTTAAAAATTGACTCGAGGTATTTAGCGTGCACTTTCTGAACCGACTAATTGTATCATCACACGATTTATAAACTAACTTAAATCTAGAACAAAAACAACATATAGCCCCCATCCGTTAATTCATTACTGTGAAAGGGAACCTACATTTCACCAATGATACAATTTTCGGGCATGCCAGCAATCGAACCCGAGACCCTTATCTCAGTAGAAAGACATGCTATCGACTGAACTAAAATGTCAATGAAAATATATCAAAGGAAGCCGATGTCTAGCTTGAGGGGGTTCAGTATTTTATTAAGTTTTCTTACGAAAGGGGTAGAGGGGTGTCAGAATCCATCTTACTTAAGGTCTTTTCTCAATGCATATGGTGAGACAATGTATGTATATATATATATATATATATATGTGTGTGTGTGTGTGTGTGTGTGTGTGAGAGTGTGTGTGTGTGTCAGAAAACTCGGAACTCCACTTTAATCACTAATTTTAACTGTTTTATGGAAATATAATTAATATCCCTCCCTTTATTACCAATCCTAATGTCTAAATATAAACGTATAAATAATCTAATTTAACAAATCGTAAAAAAATAGTTGAGATAGAGGGGGAGCGGTGGTGACGGAAAATCTTATGATCCTTCACATGGGAGGAAGGGGCGTCTAAAACAGTTAAAAAAAACTTACGTAATTTATGGGTTGCCCCCTATAAAAAAAAGCACTAAAACAACTTTATAAAAAGAGATTCTGATTGAAATTTCGATCAAATTATTTTTTAATAGTTCAAATTAACTAATTTGACAGCCTCCCTATTTCTGTGGCTGTGGCCGAATGTGTTTCCTGATGCTAAATTTGAACCCAATCCCTTGAAAGCACAATACTATTTTCATTGTTTGGTTTCCCCCTGTACGATACAGCCAGCGTTGTATGCAAGACGGTATGACATCTTAAGGGGGACCACATGTGCTAATAAAATAATAGGTTTATTATAAGTGTCAATAGAGTCCCTGTATTTTGAAACAGTAAAATAAAATTTTAAAAAAAACTTGTATCTTTAAATGAATTAGCTAGTAGCACCTTGAGGAGTGGACAAAATATCTTGGGTGAGTGTTAAAAAGGGATTGTCCTTTTCAGGGAGAGGGCTATTTAAAATGTATTGCCTGTATCCTCATTTTACGACCTTTTTTTTAGATTGAAAATCAAATTCATACAAAATAAACAACATTAGATCTCATTAGATTCTCGCTTTACAGAAGTCGCGCTAGGAGGGATTTTAAAAGCTCCGAACTACCATATTTAAACATATAGGTATCTGATAGCGTATATCAAAGTCTTTTGCACAGGTCAGCCTTATTTTTTCTATAGGAATATTGTACACGGGTCGATCTCAGTGGTCTTGGGGTGAAGTGCTCGACTCAGGACTCGATGTTCGTGGGTTGAAACCCAGCTGAGGTCGACGGATTTTTCTTGAGCGATAAAATAAAAATCTGTGGCACAGCTAGATGCCTTCGGAGTGAAGGTGAATCCGTCGGTTCCATGTCGATTGTGGCATCTAAAGGAACCCTGGAAGGTATGTGTACCTTTCCTGGCAAAATTGTTAGGCTCTTTCGCTCTCGATCATATATAAATTCAGTGTGGAAGGAAAACAACCACACTCTCTGAACTCCCTTAGTATTTGGGATCTCTACCAGATGGTGCAGGCAGCATTAACCAGTCGAAGGGCTGAGTGCATACCCAGCGCCTGATGGGTATAAAGCTCATCAAACCAACCTTCGGGTTGTTGACTTAATAAATAAATTATTCCCCGCGTCTTCTTTATTCACCTCTTCACAAAAATCATGCCATTTCGCCGTTTATGTATTTCGACCCTCAATGCCTCTACCAATTGAAGGTTAGGTCTTGTTATGTTGGATCATAAGTTTATTGTTATAACCAATCTATCGTTGAAAGGCTTAAAACTAGCTATCATTTTAATTCTATAGATCAAAATAAAATAATACACAGTATATATGATAAATAATTCATTTTCTAAGCAAGTTTTAAGATATCAAAACAGTTTCATCAAGGTTTAATATATTTTGGTTTATGCCTTGTCAATGACCTCCGGTGGGGACTTGTATTGTTTTGTAAACATAAACTTTACAAAAGTGAGAACAATAAATAGTTCTTTAGGTAGGGGTGATAGGAAAAGGATGAACGTATAAATAAGAATAGATAACATGTTGAAAATACGTCAGCGGCGAAAATGAAAGCGACGAATAAGGTATAGACTGCAGCCTCCACCCCTCGCTTTCACGGCCGAAATATAAAGAGGGTAAGGAGCCTCCCTTTCCCTCATTTTCCTAGTATGTAAATCGGTCTGGACGTTGAGGTATTGCTATTTGGTACGTTAATTTAACTGCTGTATCCATATTTAACGATGTTATATTTATAAGATTGCAAATTTTGTTTAATTTCCCGATCTAGATATAAGATAATATTTTATCACTTATATGGTCAAATTTAAAACGGAGCTCTTGATACGGTTGACTGCATTTACCGTAAATTATTTAAATTAATACATCATAATCATAGTAACGACTTATTTTGCAGAATGGTTTGAACTGAATGGTGAATGATTTATTTTTTTCATTCATAGAGGCCTATTCATTTTACAATTTATCACATAGAGAAAGTATTGTAATCGTGTAACTGTTCTATTTATGCATTATGAAGAATATTGACTTTTTCTCTGCCCTCGAACTAAAAAAAAGTTGTTTTTTTTAACATTTCATCTGAATGTAACTGGGATTACAGCAGAAATGGTTCATTGAATTTTGCTCACACTTGACATTATTTAGATGCTATATGGGCGTACCTCAGGTCCAAATCGTGATTTGGGTTTCCAGCCCAAAAATTAACGAGATTTTACTTATAACTGATTTTTTTAAATCACTCTGACAATGTTGTTTATCTGTGAAGTGTTTTCGCAGGATAAATAAAAATATACGATCTTTTTATATATATATAAAAAATACTGAGTGTTGTTTACTTATAAAAAAAAATTGAAAATTTTGTTCAAAATTTATATCTGAAGAGTATTTCATATTATTATTAAAATAATATTTGTTTTTTCTGAGTAAAACTTATTTTTGAGAATTTGGTTCCAAACTATAATATGGAAAAGAATATAAGTTTATGTCATACCATTTATTTTTATGAAATAGTGCTTCTAAACTTTTCTATTTCAATTTGCGTGTTTCTAAATAATATTTGTTAATTATAGTAGGCTAAATGTTTTTCACCGTGGGCATGAACGTGTGTAATTAATTTAACCTTTGACATACAAAAGAGCAAAATTGGACACACATTCTGTTGTGTCATATAAACGTGTTATCATGTGTGAGTCACCCGCATTGCCCTTGGATCAAAACAAACCTCCCTCTCGTCCCACGTGATGCTGACGTCTGCCGGTAATAATAAACTGCCTGATCCACGTCGAACAGGCCCCACACGTCACGGGAATATACAATTATCATTTTTAATTTAAAATGTTACACAAGGCAGCTTTAGATTATTGTAAATTAGTAGACAGAAATTGAGATAAATGTGATAGCGAATGTTTTCTTGGTGGTGTTCCCATTCATTTTGTGGTAATAAAACAAAAATATGTTTGATAAATGTTGACTCTTCTTTCGTTTGTGCATACTGTATGTAATAATTACGCTAGTGTGTTAGGAATTAGGTTAAGTTGAATTTATTTGCTTGGTGGAGAGTGGAAAACCATTTTGGAAAAAAACCTTAGTATAACCGAACGTGTTTCGAACTCTGCTCTCCTTGTAATCGGCAGTATGTTTATATGAAGCAATATTTGATTTATTTCGGCAATTTTTTTATATTTATTTTTAATCACCGCGTCTAACTACCTGTTCAGGTTATGAGCATATAATATTTACTATAATCGGGTAGGTATGAGAAAGGAAGTATTTTAGAGGTAGTCCCCCGTATTTGCGTAGAAGGAGAGTGGAAAACCAACTAGGAAAATTCACCCTCAGTAGACCCGACGGGGATTTTGAGCTATAATCTCCCCGTCATCGGCAGACCAATATTACATGAGAGTGACGCCTTAGTCCATTCGACCACTGAAGCTGGTAAAAATATGTTATTTTTGAGTCTTAATTATCATAATATTATTGGTTAGTTATGGTGACGGCTAAATGCACCGTGAATTGTGATATAACTCCTAAGGTCTGTCTAAGGTATTGCGTGTCGGTTGCATTCGGCTATTTCCGTTACCTGTGATGTCACAAATCATACGAAATGAACTTGTTAATCAAACAAACACAGACCATTTTTTTTTTAAATACTTTTTGGGTGCTTCGCCTCTTACTAGTGGTACAAGCTATTCGTATAGTTTCACCAATAGGATAGGGATGAGGAAAGTAGAACTTAGAAGAACTGTACCAGCATTTTCATGGAAAGTTAGGTGGGGAACAATTATGGGGAAACACTACAGTACTTCCGGCCGGGATTCAAACTTGATCTTCCCGTCACCGTCAAACCAGAGTAGACAAGATTGGCGCCTTTGTCCACAGTGCTAAAATAATGATTGATCGCGTTGTTCCCCCTTCCCTCTTACCTAATTAAATATAATTTGAAATATGTAATTGAAAACAGCTTATTATCTTATTAAGGTGGGGTGATAGGGAAGGTTAGCTAAGAGCAGTATCTTTGCAGTCTTCATAGCAAAACCTTGAGGTTTTTGAAAAGGCTGATTTTATTTAAATGTTTTATTAGTTGATATCTAAGGGTTGCATACCCCCCGGAACCCAATCTTGGCCGGATATCTGTTTCGTTTCCCACGGCCCAACGCAGTAAGTAGTAGTCCACGATATATCCTGTTCATTTCTCCGATGTTAGCTACCTCTGGGTCGTTACTTTCGGTAGGCAGGGTCATCTTAAACCGGGACCTACACAACACACACATACCATCCGTCTCGTTAGGGTCGGTCATTTCTGATTAGTTTCGCTCGTTTCATCTAATCTGATCGGACGGTGTTGTTATATTGCGAGCGTAAAGTTTTCTGAAACTACTTCAACCAGTTTGTTGTACAAAACAAAATAATAATAATAATAATAATAGATTAATCATAAACATTCCATCGCTCGGTTAAACTATCTGAGATTTAGCCACAAGATGAAGAGGTTGAAATGTAATGGTAAAACACAATTATCTTTTTGGAGACAGTATGGGAAATCACTCGGGAAATAAACCATTTCAGTGTATCCGGTTAGGATTTAACCCCGAACACCTCCTGTCTTACGGTAAAAAAACTGACAGGAAAGTAAAATACTGATATTCAGATGGCAAAACATGGCTCATTATTTGAGAGAGCATATTTTATCTTCCAGAGGCACAATTTTAGATTATTGACATTTTGACAACGTATAATAACAATAATAATAATGGATATTTATAGAACAAACAAATAACCAGACTTCATCGGTATAAAAGTAACAATACTTGCCTATCGGTTTATATATTGGTTTTTATACATTTAAACTTCTTTAAAATTTAAAATTAAATAATAAAAAAATTCTTGAATTAGCTTGTTCAAGATAAAACCTGGATATCGGGATTAAGTGCGGTAAATTCATTAGTTCGCCCGGCTCTGTCCGTTTTAACTCATTTAAATAAAGAGTATTTTTCAAAAGCATTTCATAAAATAAAAGTATATATAATATTTTTTAAATTTTGGGAACTATCGAAAGAAACAGGGGAAGGCATTTAAGAAGCAGCGCATAGACTGGGGGCGTGAGGAATAGCTAATTTTTTCTTTAAAAATAATCCTAAATATACTGTATGTACAATAACTATAATTAAATTTTTAGAGCGTAGGAATTTGCATTCGGCGAATCCAAATCAACTGTTTGACGTACTTGGTGGGTTCACTTGACTACAAGCCAAGCCGGGGAAAACAACATTTATCTAGTCCATTCCTCGAACCACAGTCCATGCGCTCAAGTGTCACAGATTCCCTAACACATTATAGTAGGCCTAACTACCATGTATATGTATAAACCGAACGGGTAGTAAGACTCGCTGCAATAAAAAAATCTTTCAACTGTTCAGAAAGTTCACTGTCCTCGCATTGTGTTTAGTTCTAACCTTCAACCTAAAAAAACACAATGGTGTTGGCAAAAGGTTTTCACAACGCTAGACCCGGTCTCTAGTAGATCTTACCTCACTTATCCATTTCACAGACTCTAAATATGGGACCCAATCCAATCTTGACCGCGAGCCGGTGACCCCAACTGGCTCAGATCACGCACAACTTGAAATATCATAGATAATGTAACGAGATTAGTGTCTGACAGCGGGTCAAGTGCTCTTACCTTTGTCCACCCTAATTGCGCTCTCTGTTCTCATTTAGCAGGTATGCAGCCAGTCTCACTACCAGGGGGATTTGAGGAGACTATGGGGAGGAAAAGGAACACGTCTGGAAGAGCCTGGGTTCATTTTATTCTTACCCAGTATTCTAGAAATGAAGGATTGCAAACCCTTAACTGTAATCCCTATATACGCGATCGGCGATCGCCAGAGATCCCCAATCCAAGCTTTGGATAGTGAAGTGAGTGGACTGTGCGTCCGTGAGTGGGGGAGTGTGCTCGGGAGTGGGCTAGCGTGTCCAGTGAGTGGGATAGCGTGTCCAATGTGTAGACCAGCATGTCCAATGCTTGGCCCAGTGAGTCTAGCGCCCGTCATCAAATGTGTTTACGTTTGGCTTAAGAAATTGTCTATAAACAACACCAAGAAACCATAACCGGGACATTTTCACATTTAATACCATCGTATTTCTTCGCAAATTTTGTATTCTGGCTACCCTTAGACTTACTCACAGGGACTTGTGAATTGTTATTAAAATTTAATAAAAATAATGAAGACATTTACTAAAAAACTTGTAGGGTTTGTGGAACGAAATGGTATATATGGTTGCAGAAACACTCCCCCAAAGATCATAAATGAAATAATATACACTGTTACAGAAACATTGAGAAAAAAAGAATATATTTCTCTACCATATACCATAACAATTTCACAGTTTCAAATCTCATATATATATATATATGCTTATTACTCAGAAACTATTGGCTTTATAAAAACATATTTCAAATAAAATATTTTTATTTTTAATAGTACTACAACTTTACAATGATAAGTTATTTCATATCTCAAACACTTGCGGAAATATTGTAAACTTCCACAAATGAAAGGTACCCTTGTGATGAAATAGAATTTCATTTGGTAATCAATCTAATAAAAATTCTCCATCCTTCGTATATTTTTAAATTAATGAATATTTGGAAAGTATAAAACTCAAAGCATCTATATGTGTTAGGAAATCTTCTCACAGTTGGGTGACTAGAGATTTTTTTTTTATTGTTGACAACTATATTTCATCGTTCGCAGTTAACTCCACCCCTATTGCAAACACTTGTGAAACATGGCTGGAAGACATATTCTGTTTCTTTTTTTTTTCCGCTCCATCTCATTCTTTCGCTTCTTGAAGGATAGACCATGGTGTAACTTTTTTAAAAAAACATGGATGGTTTTGGAACAATTTCCTTCGAAAGATATACGTAAAAAGATGGCTTCTCCCCGTCCCCCACCCCCCCAGTCGTCCCACAGAATTAGACGACAACGGTCCGCGTTAAATTAATCTATTTTCAAAAATAAAAACTGTTCGATTATAAAGAAACAGTAATTGAGCTACCGTATCAGGTTGAATCTATAAAGATAATAAATAAAGAATATTAAATTGATAAAAAGCAAGTTCTTATATATAAATAGACAGCAAGAACCCATCTCTTACTAACATTAATAAGTCGGAGCACAGCAAGACTCCAACCTCCGATAGTCCCCTATCTTCACCACCTTCACAAAAACATTATAAAGTGGAAACCAACAAGCAGAGAATTCGTCATCATCTCACCTCACAAGTGGCTTCAACAACAAGGGCCATCACCAGGGAAACTTAACGTTTCACCCTTAAGCTCATTTTTATGGTAAATTGAGAGTATCAATTTTGTTTGTATGGTTGAACAGTGCCTAGATACAAAATTTAATCAAAATCGTGATAGTGGATTTCTTCGACTTTTGCCCTTCAGTAAACAACCCTTAACTTTTGGGTAAGTTTTAGCGCGATCAGTAAAATGGCCGAGATACAGACACAGACAGATGGTATCGCGAATACCACCTTTTTGGTTCCGTGGGTGGGGGATCGACATTTATCAAAAGCTTGAGTTTTTTTTTTTTACGATTACAATACTTCTCACTCCGAGGGGTCGAGAGAATGTAAAAACAAACATTTAGAATTAAATGAGTAGCTTTATTTTAGTTTAAAGTAGTTGCGGCATCCGAGAGATCAAACCGACCCGCTGAGACATCTATCTCCTGGTGTCCTCCTAGTCCACCCCTGGCCTC
>CABFWB010000118.1:181413-197444 GCA_902151455.1 Timema bartmani | reverse complement strand
GGGGGGGGATTTCAATCACCAACTTCTTGAGAACAGCATACTTCAGATAAGCACAAACTTGATTTTGGTCGGAAAAGTGACAGATTGGCGCCCGCGGGCATAGGGTTGGGGACCTCTGGGTTAGAGTATTGGCGGATCAAAGGTCTTGAATTGGATTCCCGTCTCCAGGTGTCATTTTTCAGTTTATAGAACAAACTATCAAGTAAAACTATAAAATAAGGCAGGGGTCAGTAACCGGTCGATCTTAAGGCAATTTTCAGTCGATCACGTAAGAAAGCTACAAAGTCATTAAAAGTTTATCTTTGAATCTTACAAAGTACGTTCAAATAATATTTAAGGGTGACTGAACATTGTCAGAAACAGCCTTAAAAAGAACCCGGGGGTGTAGCTATGTTTTGCTGAAAGCTGTGGTGGGTGGCTATTTGTGTTTACAGTAGTACGTAAACTAATCATTTCCTGCTTCCACTAATTTTGATGACGTAAGCAAACAGCATTGCCAGATACTCTTTTTGAAAACCTCTCGGATATTCTCAAACACTGTAAAGAATTTAGAAATAAAATATAGAATCGGAAGTTTGTACCTACCCCACTCAATAGAGTTACCACTCTGTAGACTAGAGAGCATTTAGTTTATTGTTTTTGCCATCCCCCCTAGGTCCTGTCAAGAGGGTTTGAAGGCCCCCCCCTCCCTCGTACTCTTCCAAACCACCTTCCCCCTTTGCCCCCCTTCTACCGCTGCCAGTTGAGCATCTGCAGGCAGAGGCGTGTTGGTTGTGTTCAAGAGAACCGAATTAGGACGACACTTTAACCTTGCCTTATAATGGGTAGAGCTACACCATGTTAAATCCAAACTTTCCTCAACACAATAGCTTTTAACTGTGTGATTGACTTGAACAATGATCAAAAGATTCCGGTTTTGAGAAATGAAACATTTATAAGAAAAAACTTTATTCAGTGTTTGAGTATTCTAAATCTGCGGATTCATGCACATCTGGCCTATCTGCAACTTACACCTAAACTAGGACAGAGGGAGAGAAGTACATTTTAAGCCATGATTCTAACCGCAGGACCCCTGAGTCAGAATCGGACACCCTGGTGTTGAACTACTTTAAAACAGTAGCTAGCGAAACTATCTTTAAAACAATAGCTAGCCAAACTACTTTAAAATGTAGCTAGTGAAACTACTTAAAATAGTAGTTATTGAAACTACTTTGAAATGTGGCTAGTGAAACGACTTTAAAACAATAGCTAGTGAAACTACTATAAAATAGTAGCTATTGAAACTACTTTTAAACAGTAGCTAGGGAAACTACAAAAAAATCTAGTGAAACGGCTTTAAAACGGTAGCTAGCGAAACTACTTTAAAACAATAGCTAGCCAAACTACTTTAAAACAGTAGCTAGCGAAACTATTCAAAACTGCAGCTCTTGAAAATATTTTAAAACAGTGACTATCGAAACTACTTTAAAACAGTAGCTAGTGAAACTACTTAAAACAGAAACTTAAACTATTATTTTATTAGTAGCTTGCTCTAGAAATAACTTTAGAATAGCTAATTTTACTTTTCATTGGTGTTATTAGTGTCTTTACTTAAAATTTAGGTTTTTGGTTCATGACAATGGTGGTTAATGGCGGTATACGTTTCTAAAAATACGTTAAAAGAGAACTTTTTTAAACTAAAAATTAATCAGAAATATTGATAATTATATGAAAAATATACATTATCTATTAACCTTCTATAAAACCTTACGAACACTGTTTTAAAACGTCATAATAACACATTAAAAACAAGCTAGCTGTAACAATACTTGCTATTTTGAAATTTAATTGAAAAAGATACCTCTAACGGCCTTCCAGTTATCCGTTAGACCCTTCTCATATCAACAAATTAAAATCAAAACCTTTGAGCTCACCGCGGCCGCGCTATACCTCGCGTGTCACCGTGTTGCTAAGGCTATCCCCTGCCCGTTTCAGATGATGCAACCCGTCGTGTTGTGAACTCACATACACCAATCGTAGGGCCCCCCCTCCTCCCCCTTCAGGGCTATATCTGTCTCTCTCGCGCTCCCCTACTTTTCTCCCTCTCCTACCGTGTCACTTTCCCCTCCCCGGCCCCGAACAGATGATTTCAGATAGCTTGTTTTCGCTTCTTTGTTCTGTTAGCTGTTAGCAGTCGACCACGAAGCACGGTGGAAGTTGGTTGAACAAAGGTGGAAAGACAAGAAAGACTGTCAGTGAGAAAGTGCTTCGCAGATTTCACCAATATAAATATATTTTTGCAGTGCTTCGATTTAGAAGTTTAGGCTCAATTTGTTTTTGTTTTTTTAAATTTCAATAAACAAGTTCTTTTTCGAATAAATGCGGACTAGTGTGTGTTCGGCGACTCCGAACCGATCTCTCGATAGTTTTTTCTCGCCGGCTTTTCCTCAATTTTGCGTCCCGTGTGATGAGAATTAGTTCAACCAGAAGGACTTGTAAGAACTGTTTCTGTAGTGGGGGTCGTTGTGGTTTGAGGGAGGTACCGTCCCGTCTCCAAGATTCCGGTAGCAAGAGCAGAGCCCGCCTCAGACCCCGGAGCCGTCGCCGGAATCACCCCGGAGGACATGGGGCACAGTGCCAGAGATGTAAGTACCTAGAATTTGTTTTTTTAAATTTCGAATCACGTCTGATCAGCGGCTCAGCGAAGAAACTATTAAAAATAAACGTCCAGATTTTTTTTTCTCTCCTTTTTAAATCACGAATAAGTTTCACAGCTTTTATTTATCACATTGGCAAAAAAAAATATTTGGACCGGCTGCTAATTAAGAAACTATTTTTGAAAGAAACCGGCGTAACACCTTTGCCGTAGGATCTTAAAATTTTCACTAAACATAATTTCATGCTATGTTCCGCCGTTATTTCATTAAATAACTCACGTCAACTTTCTAAAGAGACTTTAGTAATTTTAGTAGGCTACTAAAAAAAATGCAACTGATTGTATTGTATTATACTAATATACTAAAAAAAAATTCCAATTGCGTATTTGTGATTTGTTGCAATTGTAAAAAGCGATGAAATCTTTGTGATTTCGAATTGTTGCATCATTACATTGAAATCTAGGTATTTTGTTTTCTTGTCACACCCACATTTCTGAATCATTGTTGGGATGTGACCAATCATTTTCCCGTCATGCGTTGCTAATTCAAATACACCGTCAAGTTGTGGTAATAATGATAATACACAAAATAATAAGAATCACACATGTTCGTGACTACCGGAAGGAAGCCGGCCGGCATGTCATATTTTATGATTTGGCAAGCCTGGCTTCTACAGACTTGTGTCGACTTGTTCTTTGGCAAGTTCATACCAGCGGTCTTTTGTTAGGGTAAGGGGGTGCTTTGTTGATCATTGACTTGATTTATTTTCTGACGCACCTGAGTGGCAATTGGACAATAGATCAAGTATAACGCATTCATTTGTCCATCGATCCGTGACAAGTCTTCATAAAAAAAAAAGAGACAGGAATATGTATATTTCATATCAGGGAATTTAAGAACATTTTTTTTTTCTATAGACTAATTTAAAAAAAACCTATATTAGAATGGAACGTGATTACTTTTTTTTTTATAAAATACGAATATATTTTTTTGCGGACAATGTCGAGTCAAGAAAGTTTACCGATACTTTTTAAAACCGGAAAAAAAATGTGTTTATAAAGTAAAGACTTTTATAATTTATCTTAGACACAAAAAACGTGATCCGTCCGAATGCTAAGACTATGCCAACTTAAAAAAAACAAATAACTTAAAAATTTGTATTATGTTTAATCATAATGATTATATAAAAATAATAGTTTTTGTGTTAATAATAAAAATTAACTAACCAAGATAACATAACCTTCCAAGTCTATTAAAATAAATTATTTTATGTATGAATAGCCTACATTTATAGTAGTTATTTCCATGCAAAGTTGTCATAGGTGTATCTCTCTTTTGGCAATAAGTAATAGTAACCACGAAGCAATGAATCTGTTCGAGCTATAATTAGATTAAAAATAATCTTTTATGTATTTACACTTAAAAAAATTAATCAACCAAGCTTGACCTAACCTTCAAAGTCCATGAAAATTAAATTACAGTACAGTTTTGGTTGTATGAATATAAAATATTTCCTTGCAAAGTTGTCATGTGTGTATTCTGATAGAAACATAATTAGTTATTTAATCAACTAATTAAAATATTTAATGGCTCATGAATTTTTTTTGTGTTTTACGGAATTAATAGCACTGCATGATAAGGTTTTTCTTAAAACAATCTTAAAAAGTAGCAATAAATGTTCTTCTTCTCACAATATTGATAACATTTTATTTTTGATTGCTGTTTGTGTATAGTTATCAAAAGCCGACAGCTGAATACCCCAACGCCTTATTCAAAAGTGTGAAATGTATCTTAAAAAATTTAATCTTATTTTGTTCTTGCAATCCTCCAGGGTTTTATTCGTATGTCCCACAGTTTTAAAAACATTGTTATAAAAGCTAAAGCAGCTCGAAGACTGCTACAGCCAGGGAAAACGAGGCGAACATGTAAAAGTCAGGAAATGTTTAGATGTCGGGGAAACAGTGAACTATAAGAAAAAATAACTACAAAATAAGGAATCATAAGGAAATTTAACTTAAAATAAGAACTAATAAGAGAATTTACAGATTTAATTTAAAAAAAATTCTATCCAAACACTAAAACAAAAGTGAAAGATTTCGTTTCTTGTATGTTTAACAAAAATGTCTTGCCTGGATATGACATTCTTTTAATATAAGATGTTCTTAATGATTGTTTTGTATGCCACATTTACACATTGCCACAAAGGCACAAACAATCTCTAAAACAACCCACTTTGGTGGATGCTTGGTCTAAGGCGTCACCCTCGCAATATACTACACTGCTGATGTTTGATCCCGGTCAAGCGTATTAAGGGGGGTTTTTCCTAAACGGTTTGCCATTCTCCACGCAAATATGGGTACACTTAATCTAGTTTCACCCTTTCACATTCCTAATCCTTTAGCGTAATTAGTACAAATGCGTATAACCCGAATCAATAGTAAGACGTGGTGGTATAAAAAATATACCTAAAACATTTAAAACTGGAAAAATAACCCATAAAAGTGTTGCTATTATTTGCTCCTGGCATAAAAATAAATCCGATTATTGTAATAAATGAAAAAATTGTCATTCATCAAGAAAAACCTGGAAAAGTCAGGGAATTTTATATTATAATAGAAGTTTTGTTTTCATTCTGGCTTGATACAAACACACTTAAGTGCTGAAACGGTATGTGTCGGTTTTGTTTTAATTTATAATTTAATAGCACTGTAAATAATTTTAATTATTGGAACGGTGGGGTTCTAAATCCGAAGTTAAAAATGTAAGATGTAAAACAATGCAGCCAACTGACCGTTAAAAAAAACTTCTCCCGGTACTTAACGAAAGCAATAGGATGCCGATGACCGATACAATGATTCATTTTTTTGCGTGACTATGCTAAAAAATATACGTTTGAATTATAGAATTTCTGATGTAGTCATGTTCCTGACGAGTTGTTTTCATACTTGTTATTCAAAACTTGTCAGAAATGTTTATTATAATTTCTTTACTCAAAGAAGCCTTTTATGATGCAGAGCGTTGAAAATTATTTCATGCTCTGATAAATAAATCTTGAGGGGGNTGTTGAGGTTCTTTGTTGTATTTTTATTTCTATGTTGTGGTTTATTTTTATTTAGACTTCGTAATTGATATTTACACAGTCGTTTTAAGAGAACACAATAGCCTATTAACTTGTGTTTGCTGTGCTGTTTAAAGAGTTATGCCTGGTGGGATATCTTTCATCGCGGCTAACTTTTACTTTGGGCATATTTTAACTATCAGTTTTTAAAACATTCTTTGTTTCCAGCACTTGGAACAGTTTTTTTAAGCTTCTTGTTATATTAATAAACCCCCACCGTGATAAATATATTTTTTACTACAATATTAAATAGGTCTTTCTAAAATACTGTGGTATAATTATTTTTGTAAAAAATATAGTTTGAGGGAGGAACTAGGTTCGTGGTTGGATGTATAATAGGATTCTGGTAAAAAGACATTTTTTTAGAAAATATGCCTTCACACTTTTTTTTTTTTTCCAGTCTACATTAATGTTTTACTCTATTATTAATTTTGTTTTATAAGTGTTGTTATCAACTATCAAAATTGACAGCTGAAGGTCACATGATTTGACGTATGAATACGTGAAAGAGGGTTTACTCACTTATCCAGCTGTCAGATAATGTTCTTAGTATGAAAATTTTGATCGCAAGAGAGTGTTTTTATTTATTTTAATTATTAAACGTGTACTTTCTGAACAGACTGATTATATCATCGCACGATAATTTCTGAGTGAGAGAAAAAGAACCTACCAATTTTGTCGGGAAAGTTATTGTAACTATAACATCCAGGGTTGTTTTACATGCCACAATCGACATGGGACCGACGGCTTTACTTCCCCTCCGAAGGAAGCTGTGCTACGGATTTTGATTGCTTGGGGGGAAAAAAAACTTGATTCCATCTGGGTTTGAACCCACGAACATTGGGTCCTGATGGTGAGCACTTTACCCCAAGACTAACGAGGTCGATGTAGGCCTTTAGAGAGTGACCTTGGTGTTTTCACGAGCGCTACTGGGTTTTACAATAATAATAACTTAATCATCGAATACATAAAGTCTCGTTACTACTATGTTTGTTGAGTGCTACTGACCTTGGTTGAATTTAGTCTCATAAAATTCGTCTCCTGAAATAGCTTTGGCCGCACGGGCATCGAACCTGGGAGAACAGGATTAATTCCTGATCGGATAGAGTGATAATATTGCTTCTTCTTGCACGTGTAGTGTTAAATGAGAAAATACCTGCATTCGCAGTGCCTCAAGTTTTTCCTCCTTATAATACATCCATTATTTTTTCTAAACATTCAAAAAGTTGGCTATGGCCAGGATAAGAATGATTAAAGCTCGATGATTCGGTCAGTAGAGCCAACCAACCATCTTCTAAATACTAACTACAGTAGCCCCATGGCTTCTTTGGTGCTGACTGACAGTTCACAGCTGACTTCTGACAGTCAACATTTAGGTATATACAGTAGCCCCATGGCTTCTTTGGTGCTGACTGACAGTTCACAGCTGACTTCTGACAGTCAACATTTAGGTATATATCTAAATTTTGACTGTCAGAAGTGACAACTGCTAAAGACATGCTTTTTGTAGATCATATGGTTCGGCTTAGGGATACATAATTTGGTTTGGTAGCTTTTCAAAGCAGTCAGAAGTTAGCTGTGAGCTGTCAGTCAGCACCACAGAAGCTAAAACTGAGGTATAGTATGTTGGTGGAGTCTGATGCTAGTATTCATGCGATGCTAAATCAGTTGGGGATTAGTTCGTGGTTAGTTCTCTATGAGTTTATTTTCGTTCACCAGTATGTTAAAATAAAACTTTCAAAAATAATCCTATAGTAAATGTATCGTGGTGGAATGTGTGTTGGCCGATTGTTCCTCCAAATATCTCACCTGTAGACTGAATGGAAGGAGGGTACGATCTTATCCACCTGTTCTGCCGGCTAGGGGAGCATGTGTATGCTCCACATTGTGTAACAAGTGACTGATTGAGGCAAATAAGGGGCACCCTCCTTTCTACCTGGCTTTGGGAGCTACTGTATACCTCCATACCTGACTGATGTCCCGTGTCTTTGGGCGCTACTGTGTACCTCCATACCTGACTGATGTCCCGTGTCTTTGGGCGCTACTGTACACCTCCATACCTGACTGATGTCCCGTGTCTTTGGGCGCTACTGTATACCTCCATACCTGACTGTTGGTGTTGTCCCGTGTCTTTGGGAGCTACTGTATACCTCCATACCTGACTGATGTCCCGTGTCTTTGGGCGCTACTGTACACCTCCATACCTGACTGATGTCGTGAGTCTGCCTGTTGGAGCTACTCTCTATATCCCTACCTGACTGATGGCGTTACTCTCTAACTACCTGGCTGACTAAATTTAAAAGTTTAGATACACCATATTTTAAATACGCTTATGAAGATAAATACAGTTGTAATCACATGTAAATGTGTCAAACCAAAAACCAATCGAATTGTAACCAATCCAACTTTTCTTCCCATCATAAGCGAGCTGTGTGAATCGAGTGTGTGACAAACTCAAGGTGCTGCCAACTTTTGGAACATATATTAAAATAAAACGCTAGAGAAATATTGTCATCTGTTTGGTCAGGTTACATTTGGCAAGGATACATTCTAGTATTGATATATTTGTTATTCCAATCTAGAAGGCTTTCTTTCTTAACTTTTCAAGAGTCAAGGTTTGCCATAAAACGTTGACATTCACAAAAGTGGGATGATGGCCATGGCCATTTGAGGTGGGTTTTTTTTAGATCTAAGAAAGGTCATGGCATCACTTTATTGCTTGAATCCAAAAATGTTCCCGTTTACTTTTTCTGTGATTGTGATTGTGTGGGACTTTTTAATGTCCTTTGGTTTTATGTTTGTTTAGTTAGCTCTTGAAATCATATTTTGGTATTTTCTTTTGCTCCACGAACTATTTAAGGTAAGAATGTACAAAGGGCAGTATTTTTGCAGTTTTTATATTCTAACTTTTTTGGTCAAAATAAATCAAACATTTCTTCCAATGAAAACATAGTTTAATTTTCTTCGCATGGTGACTTCAACAGTTTTTTAATATCTTTCAAGGTTGTCCTGAAATGTAATGATAATAAAACAAAAGTTTCTCGTCTAATGCCGCTATGCTAATGGCAGATATTCAACCAGGGTACATCCATATATCAATGATAGACCTGAAAACCTCTAGTTTGTCCAACCACATAAACTGCTCATATTATTCTGTACTCTGCAAGGCACTACAAGTCAAAAGACGTTGCAACTTTGTTTTTGATACTTCCTAGTTGACTTTTATTAACCCCGTCGTAAAACGTCATTCCGCGCTCGGCCTTGGAGATCTTTTAGACTCATCACATGAGTTGACCTCCGACCAAGAAGCGGTACTTGGCTGATCCTTCTCATAAGTCAAAACTACACCGCTATTTCTAGCTTGGTAGTCGCTAGCGTGCTCGAACCCTGACCCAGTCAGGCAGGTGTTTTAACCCGACCCCGTGCAACTAGTAGTAGTCTTCCATGCTCTCTCCACGAGTATGCTAGTGCATTTTATTTAAAACATCCTGTCAACTCGTCGTTATTAGCCAACACACAAAATCGTGATTGTAAGTTTTTTTTTAAAAGTCCATACATAGCTGTAGTAGTGCTCGCACCGGTGGGCACGCGGACAAAGGCGTGAGCCGCTACCTAGATGATTTGGTTGGTTGGTTCCACTTTAGGGGGGTTGCGCTCCTCAGGTTGAGAACCATCGCTTTAACGCGGCCGTGATCGGCTAAACCATGTGACACACGCTTTTTCCCTCGTCCGCTCTCGGGCATTGTTACAGCCAACTGGGTTATATCCCTCCGGTCGTTCACCTTTTGGGACTTTGATTATCCTCCCTCCATAACGTCGCCTGTTGGTGACGTCACGTGTTGACAAAGTTTAAACAGAATCACTGTTTTTTTGATAGGACCTATATTTTACTGTGAGTTAGGCCGGCTACTGGTTCGAGATTACACATAAATGTGTTTAAATAATGTACCTAGTACTTTTCATAACGTCGTTATCTTACTGAAAGAACTAGTCAAAGATATCGAGGTGGCATGATTAGTTGACTTAATAAACAACAAGATGGCACCAGCAGACACTTAGAATAGGGACAAATATCACTAATTTATTTCCTGACTAGGGAAGAAATATGAAGGACCCGAGCAGTGTGCAAGTGAATTTAACATATACCAGTCTAGATCTTCTTGGCCGACCTGATTTTGATAATCTCGTGGTTCTATAAACATTAAATTGATCAAGTGTTTCGAAATAATTATTCCGCCAGATAGTATCAGGGTTCGTCGACTTGATA
The DNA here is from genome assembly GCA_902151455.1 of Timema bartmani. Taxonomy (NCBI): domain Eukaryota; kingdom Metazoa; phylum Arthropoda; class Insecta; order Phasmatodea; family Timematidae; genus Timema; species Timema bartmani. The sequence continues at coordinate 187,423 of CABFWB010000118.1, read as the reverse complement.
CCGCGATAGCTGTATTTTCCTAGTCATTCATTTATAAATGCCCCATTCTTGAAATTTTCTTTACAAATGTACTATTATAGTGACATTATTTACAACCTAGCCCCCAATGAATATAAAAACAACCCTCAAATAACCTCCGGAGATATCCAATCTTTAAAAAGTATTGAAGCCTTACCGACTACAAATCCTAATTCCCCCCATATGCATCACACTTCTTAGTGAGAACCGAATTAGACACAAAAGAGATGGACTACTGCCTTCAGCTACTAAAGGATCCTCTTTATTTAGGTGGTGGTCGTAACACAAGGATGTTAAGGCGGGATGGAAGGGGACGCGAGAAAAGAAGTGTTTTTTGCACTTTTTATAGCAAAACTTTTTTTGGCCAAAATAACATTACAAACGTAGACTTTAATTTTCTTCATATGGTGACTTCAACAGTTGTTAAATATCTGTCAAGAATGTCCTGGAATTTAATACCAACTTTTTCTCTTCATTTAAAAAGTTTGTCATCTAATGCCGCTATGCTCATGACAGATATTAAAGAACTGTTGATATCACCATGTGAAGAAAATTAAACTCTAAGTTTGTATTGAAAAAATATTCTATTTATTTTGATCATAAAAAACGTTTTGCTATAAAAACTACAAACACACTGGCCTTTTCTCACGTCCCCTTCCACCACACCTTAAGGGCCCCACCTACCGGACTTTTCAGACGTCCAGAAATCCGATTGTTGCTTCATATTAGAAGTGAAATAAAGCAACCTTATAGGATTTTAAAAAAAACTTATATTTTAAGTTTTATAATTTAAAAAAAAAATCACGAAAAGTTGAAATAAAGTAATTTTGAATAACGTTTCACGTGAAATATCTGATAACAAAGTAAATGGCTAGAAACATAGATGTAGCCTTCCTCAAACGAAGTCAACTTTTAATAGGGTCATAGTTTTTGTTGTGTGTTTCATTGGCAGATAAAAACTTGTTCAGAACGAAAGGTTATCATCACCAGCACAGTGTATCTGATGCGAGTCTCGCTAGATGTCTCTGCATGAAATATTCTGCTCGGCGACAGGCACGGCCATGTGTGTGGCTAGCATTCGGTCACATTTGGAGTCAAAATCTACCACCTAATGTGAATGGATGTGTTCGACATCAGCTGTGACGTGTGTTTGCGCATGTGTGTGATGGGTTTGGGTACAAGAACCGGTCAAACGCCACATTTAGTGTGAAAATCACTTTTACAAACATTCTTATAGACTCGTTTTGATGCGAAAATTTGTTGTGTGTCTCCAGCATGGCAGAAAATTTATGAGGGAAACTTTTGACAGTCTAAAGTGTGTGTAGCCAGAACCAGCTGTGTTGGTTCCCATGACTGGTTTTTGACCTACATTTTAGTGTGGTAATATAACTTTGGGGGAGAGAAAACATTGATTGAGCTGGTTACATACAAGTTCAAAATACTTCTTCGTATTGTAAATATCCCTTTTCACAATTTATAATTGTATTTGTTGATTCCAAATGAGGTGAGAAATTAAAAATATGTTTTATAAACAATATTTAAATAGAGCTAGGGCCTATGTTCTTAAAAACAAGAAATATGAAGTGTATATGTCTATATTCAAGAAAAAGTCACGTAGGCTGGGCATTTTATTTTGAAATATAGGTTGTTTTTCCTTAATATTTCATATATATGCAAGAATAAGTCAGGTAGCTTATGCATTTTAATTTGAAATATGAATTGATAATAAGTTTTTCATAAATCTCATATTCTCTAAAAAAAAATTTGAGTCACTAATTATTACACTGGGAACTTGATTTTTAAATATTTAATTAAGTTTAATTTCTTTTCTTCTCTTGAAAAAAATTAATGTTTCGCACATATCCGATTCCTGCACCATTCCTTCAATTATTGTTCTCAACCTCCCCCCAAAAGACTTACGATGTGAACACTTAATTTTGAACAGCTTTCATGTAAAGTCTATCAAATCTAATAAGTCAGCAGAAAAGTTAAAATTATGTGCAGTCTCTTCAAAAGAAAATTAATAGTAAAATACTAACTGTTTGCAAGTACATTCTCTCTCCTTTTTTAAAAAACTGAACAGTAAAGTTTAAAAAAAAGATCCATCTTAGTCTCTTTAATAAAATAAAGTTAACAGTAAAGTCCAATCTGCTTTAATCTTGAGAAGACTCGGCCATTACGTTTAAATCCCGCCCGTCCGTTGGTCTATTGTAAGGTTGTATTCTAGTGTTCTCGAGTGGGAAAAGGCAGATGTGTGACGTTCTAGTCTGACTGTGAAACGGTGTTCGAGAGGCACGTAAAAATAACCCGTGAACACAAGGAGGAAATATCTTATTATTGGAATAGTTCCAACCTCACACGTAATGCCCTTGGCGGTAGACTGTGCGTTTCCTACCAGAGTTGAGGACAGTTTTGGAGCAAGACTGTACGTTTCTTACCAGAGTTGGGGACAAAGTTCTGAAGCAAGACTGTACGTTTCTTACCAACATTGAGGACAAAGTTCTAGATCAAGACTGTACGTTTCTTTATCAACTTTGAGGACAAAGTTCTGGATCAAGACTGTACGTTTCTTACCAGCGTTGAGGACAAAGTTTTGGAGCAAGACTATACGTTTCTTATCAACATTGAGGACAAAGTTCTAGATCAAGACTGTACGTTTCTTTACCAACGTTGAGGACAAAGTTCTAGATCAAGACTGTACGTTTCTTACCAACGTTGAGGACAAAGTTCTAGATCAATACTGTAGGTTTCTTTACCAACGTTGAGGACAAAGTTCTGGATCAAGACTGTACGTTTCTTTACCAACGTTGAGGACAAAGTTCTGGATCGACTGTACGTTTCTTTACCAACGCTGAGGACAAAGTTCTGGATCAAACAGATTTCTTGACTAGTACTCACGAATTCATTGTTTTAAGAATTGAATTAAAAAATTACGGCTTGTGTGAATTATGAAACTATTAAATCTGATGTTTTGTACAGTACAATTTCCACAGGAAGGACTTTACTTATCTGACATCTAGAAAAGTTTCTAGATATATTTTCATATATTCATACGTCAAGTCATGTGGTATGCAGCCATCACTTTTGATAAATATTATCAATACCTACCTATAAAATAACACGAATAGTATAGTAAAATGTTAATACTATTGACCTAAATAAGTATGTTTCTGAGAAACTTTAAAAAAATCAAATCAAAATGTTAGTATACCATGATTTTGCAAGGACTATGAAACTGGCCCATTCCATTCGAATCCAGGTAGGTGTCGTCTTATATTTAGTATAGCGCTGTACTTGAGGCGTACTAAGGCTGACTATGAAACTGGCCCATTCCATTCGAATTTAGGTAGGTGTCTTATATTTAGTATAGCGCTGTACTTGAGGCGTACTAAGGCTGACTATGAAACTGGCCCATCCCATTCGAATTTAGGTAGGTGTCGTCTTATTTTTAGTATAGCGCTGTACTTGAGGCGTACTAAGGCTGACTATAAAACTGGCATTAGAAAACTTGAGTTTTAGTGGTTACCCTTGCTTTCTGTCCTTGAACAGTCTTAGCAAACAGTGGCAACCCTCCCTACCCATAGACCTATACAATGAAGTAGTCCTCGGTAGGACCAGGATGGTTAATAGGTCCTATAGGCCTAAACATTGCCGTAGTTCTCGGTAGGACCAGAATGGTAAATAGGTCCTATAGGCCTAAACAATGCCGTAGTTCTCGGTAGGACCAGAATGGTAAATAGGTCCTACAGGCCTAAACATTTCCGTAGTTCTCGGTAGGACCAGGATGGTAAATAGGTCCTACATGCCTAAACAATGCCCTAGTCTTCACTAGATAACCTGGGATAGCTAATAGGCACCCCGACCCACTATCGCAGTCGCAGGTCGGGCCGGTTGGCTCACTCAGTTTGTGTGACCTGGAAGTGAAGTGAAATCTCTCGTGCGTTTGTCTACCAAATACAGGATGCTCCAAGAGAAAGGATGTAACGGAGACACTCGTAATGTGCCTTGGAAGTCCTTTGACTCGTTTCCTTCTGACGCATGCAGCCATGGTTTTAAAGGGTCGATAGACTAGACTAGCGTGGACAGATAAGATATCACTGGGTTCGGTTAGGGTGCGTGTGATCCATGTAGGTAGATTGTGATGGTTTATCATCCTAACTACCACGGCGAGATTTCGCTTTAATTGCTTCCGTGAGGAGACTTGTGTTAGCTCCAATCAGAGTCAACGTAGGATCGGGTTAGCGCCCCGGGTCGGTCCAACCTGCAACTATCTCGACAAGAAAACTTGTTCATAGTAATTATTACTTACTGGGTCTACACTACAGATCCAGGCTTTCCTGTCCCACTCTGGGTAGTCTTTGTGGTTCTGGTCATATACATGCATACGTGCGTACATACATACATACATACTTACATACATACATACATACATACATACATAAGTCATATATTTATGTACTTACATGAATTACACTAACACAAACCTACGTATACATATACCTACATAAGCCTACATATATACTTATAAAACATAAATTTATATACATACAACACTTAACACTTACATAATGATACAGGCACATAACACATGCATAAATATACACATAGCACAAACAAACGGGCACATAATACATTCATGGACACACACACATACACTTGTCAAGATAGTAATAGTAAAAATAATAATAATAAAATCGTATTTATTTGGGCAAAGATAAGGCCAGCGCCTTTCCTTACACTTAATAATAAATAATGTAAATTTAATAATTATGTGCTAAAACTAATTAAAATATATGTACAAAAATAATACTAATCAAAAAATATTGCCCATGTATATATACATAAACAACTGTACCTTTATGGACATATTAAAATAAAATAAATGAGAAAACTAAAACTAGATAAAGGAGAAAGAGTAAAAAACAAAGAAAAGGAAATATTAAGGCGCATAATCGCACCACACACACATTTACATGTAATTATATTACGAGTAAAGTGTGAAATAGAATCAATTGTACCAAGTGAGAAAGTAATGTGTCCAGAGGCTACCGGTGCTTAGAACTATTTTTTTAAAATATTTTGTGTGAGATACTAAATCTAAAATTTGTACCACCGATACATTTTTAAAACTATTTACTTTTTTTAGCACCTAGTCTTACTAACCGTTCGGGTTATACGCATAATATGTAGTACTAATTTCGCTAGGGGGCCTACTCACTACCTATTTTATTAGTGATTATTACCTTGGTTTAGACACCGACAAATGTTAAAGAAACAGGATGAGTATGGGGAATTTTAAGGAAACGCGTCAAAATTCGCCTGGATAGAGGATGGAAACAGCATATAAAAATCACCATAGCACCTGTTTGGAATTTGAACTCCGACCTCCCGAGTCGCTCAAGTGTCAATAATAAATAAAACAGGGGTGGCGTGGTGATTTAGCCCCCTTTTATTCTGTAGGCTGGGGTTTAGTTCCGAACGGGTGCACTAAACGTGGGTATGTAGTTTTTCATCCTATCTGCAAGCGAATGCTTGTGAATTCCCATTTTTTTAAAAATACCCTCCTCATCCCGTTTCCTTATATTAGTTGTATTGATGGCATATATCAAATGCTGGCAGTAAAAATTGCAGAGAAATATTATAGTAATTTGAAAGACTTTGCCCTTTTTTTTTATCTACATTTTCCTCATTCGTTGTTACATTAAAAATATATAAAGTTTCATTATAAATAACTATTTTGTTTGGTCATGACCCAAAAACTGTAAGTGCTGATTCAGTTCTCTTTAAATATAGCTTGCCATTGTATAGACCTTGAGCCACATAATTATCGTACGTTAACAGGGTAGGGTGTCTGATGGGGTTTCATACTGTGAGGCTTTGCAGTGAGTGATCGAGCATTGGCCAGATTGAGGTTACATGGAATCCAAAACTCCGCATCCTTTATTGTCTTTTACGTCCTCAAACTATATATATATATATATATATATCTATA
>CABFWB010000118.1:146145-181376 GCA_902151455.1 Timema bartmani | reverse complement strand
TATATATATATATATATATAAAATATGTATATATATACTATATATATATATCTACCAACACCTTAGCTCACTTGGTAGCGTGTCTATCCTCAGTGATAAAGAGTTCAGGGTGCAATTCTCATCATGGTCGAAAATTTATAAATTGATGAACTATAAGCTGAGCACATTATAATCATTGAGAAAGTTTTTTTTTTCCCAATCAAATCCATCAACAGAAAATAGTTCCAGAAAAATTGGTAACCTCAGCTAAAATATTTTCATAGCTCTACACTTTAAAAGTTTTAATAACCCTCCTTCTATGGCCGCGTGGTGTAACGCTCTACTTTTGCAGTAGACTATACCACCGACGATGGGGAGATCAAGGTTCGAACCTAGGTCGGGTGTACTGAGGGTGGTTTTTCCAAAATTATTTCCCACTATTCTTCCACGAAAATGCTGGAACACTTCATATAAATATAACCTCCCTAACCCATAGCATAAAACCATTAACGGAATTAATACATATGCGTAAAACTTGAACGGGTAGTAAAACTAATAAAAAAAAGTATTTATTTATAGGTATTAATACTTTCTAACAAAAGTGGCAGTTGCAGAACGCTTTACTATTATTATTATTATTATTATTATTATTATTATTATTATTATTATTATTATTATTATTAGGTGTTCTGTCTTAACGCCAGGTTTATTCCTTTTGTCAGTGAACTTTGACCGCCAATGTACCCTGTCCTCTGCCTCCTCCTTCAGCTCCCAGAGTGTTCTTCTTTACTTCCAAGACGTCCAATATTTGAATCCTCCTCCTTCCCAAGTTCCTCTTTCCCTCAACCTTGTCTTCTATGACGTCGTACAGAAGACAGTTCTCCCTGAGGATTTGTCCGATCCAGTTGGCTCTGTACCGAGGGATCACATCCAAGATGGTTCTCTTCTCCCCCACTCTTCTTAGGACTTCTTCATTTGTCTGTCTAGCCTAGGACTTCTTCATTTGTCTGTCTACCTGTTCGTTAGAAGGCATGACTTCATATAAATATATGAGAATAGTTTAACTGTCAAAAAGGTTCCTTCCTGTTTACTCGTCGTATAGGCAGAGAAGAAGCCCTAGTGTTAAGACGAGGCTACTGTTGGCCATGCCTTGCCTCACACGTACGTCCCCTCTGTAAATGTTTGTTTAGGTTTCACTTCATAACCTAAATATTTACAAGGTTGGATTCTGCTGAGGCACTGTTTATTTCCTTTGCCTTTTAAAGAACGCTAATAAAGAATAGTTAGTTGATTTTGGTGGCAAGTTTATTTGTTTAGTAGCTTTGGGGAAGGTGTGTATAAATCATCCTTATATGGTCTACCAATTACGAAGACGCGAACATAGTACGTGGTACAGTTGGGTTGCCATGGAAATATAACCTTTTAGAGCAAATACTACATAAATGTAAAGTAGCCAATTTTGACAAACGTCATTAATTTTATCTTAGTCCTTTAAAAAAAATGATACCATCTCTTAGGTGCAATAGTTAAATGGCTTGGCGGATTAATTCTTGAAAGCTTACTTGGTAATATATTTAAAGCTATCGGCTAAGTTTCTTCCCATTCGATCAGATTAGTGCGTAAAACACACATCTAAGGAATTGAAGGGAGAATTTTAAGAACCTCCTGGAGAGAATGGAAAAACAAAATTCACCTGCAATGCAGGCATTCATATGGTACTGAGCCCTGGCTTCTCGGTTCAGATTTAGGCGTGTGAACCACATTGTTACGACACTTGGTAGTGTGTCAATGTTTAACATCTTTTTGTTTGCATTTAGTCAACTTTTTTTGAAAAGGGGGGGGGGCTTACCGGCTAGGGTGATCGAGGCATGGTCCTGACTGATCAAGAAGGTTAAGGTTTGAAACTATTTGGTCAGGAAGGTTCGATACTGTTTCGTCAGGAAGGTCGATGTTAGGTTCAGACTAAACATGCGCACTGAGAGTATTTCAGCCCAGCTAATTTTTTTTCCTCTCCTCTCTCCAAGTTAATGCTCCTATATTTTCTTAAAACGCATTCCTTTTGATCCTATGTCTACACTTAGGTTAGTTTCTCGCCAGTACCCAACACATTAGCACTGAAGTGGGAACTTATTTCTCGTATTACTCCGCTTCACACTGTATGCCATGGAGTAAGTTATTTACTTAACAAAACAAGCTTAATTGAGTAACTCTGAACTGACTGAGTGTAATGTAGTAATAACTATTGTTCAAAACACTGTCTGTTAATACATGGTGATTATGTGTGTGATAAGTTTACTATAACACTGTTTTTCACTGTGGAAATACAGAATTACAATGATTTCCATTGAGTTGGTGAAGTGAATTTATTTACTATGTAATTTAGTTAGAACATCCACAGGCCGGAAAAACGGGGAAAAATCTAGAAAAGTCAGATGTTTTGATGTAAGGGAAAGCAATAAAATGTCAGGGAATTTAATTAAAAGTAAGTAAAACTATAGGACTTGAAATAATTTGCTTAAAAAACAATTAGTTTCGAACCTAAGCACTAAAACTAAAGTGAACTATGGGCCTACCTAATACCTAAAACATTTAGTAAATAAACAAAACTTTTAAAAATGTTGTTGTAATAGAAGTTTTGTAGCCACCCTGATCCAGTATCGAGAAACTATTAGACCGAGAATGTGACTTTAATTTTCATGTAAGCATATTAATGTGTGGTTTTTATCCAGCGAAATTATTGCGAAGTATGCATTTTAGATCGTTTTACGTTCATTTAATCACCGCATCCTACTATTTGTTCAGGCATATGAATATGAGAATTACTCTAATGGTCTTGGTGTGAGGAAATAAAAATGCCATAGGTAATAAATCCGCATTTGCGTGAAGGGATAGTGGGAAACCATTTAGGGAGAAAACACCTTCGGTTTACCTGACTGGGATTCGAAGCCCGATCTCTTGCAGGCTAGTCTAACACGAGTGTGATTCCTTAAAACATTCGGTCAATGAAGTGGGTACAAAATTATTCAAGGCCATGTTTTTAACAAGGATTAAAAGTAAAGTAAATTCTCTCCGTACGAGGATTCGTAGATGTGAGGTAGCGGCACTTTGAGGGTGTCATCGCCATATATATATATATATATATATATATAAACAACATTTAACTAAAACCACCTCCTTCAAATTGTTTTCAAAACAAACATGTTTCAAATTACTTTTGTTTGAAAGACAAGGAAATCACTATTTAATTTTCTAACACAAGGCAAATTGTAGCCTATCTCTTCTGCGCATGCACCTGTACTTAAACATCGCTGGAAACTATGACCTACACTACTACCAAATTACGTACAATTTTCCACGACAGCTACCTGTTTTATTTTTATTTGCTATGGTAGTTGATTGTTCCCGCTGTAATAGCTGACTTGTTCTGAATTAGTTACTAAATTCACTATAGGAACATCGACCTTTTGTATACGAGGGTATTATATTAAGCTAAACTAGCTGAGCGTCTCGAAGTATTCGCTGATAGCAAGTTTGATATATTTGGTGCAGAGTATATGTATTGTGCAATATTCCTGTAAGGAGACAGCTTGCAGCAATCAGCGAAAAAAAACCCCATCAAACTAAATAGGTAAGCGATTCCTCATCCCATTGGTTAAAAAGGCAGTGACCGAACAGGGTTACACATACATATTTAGTTAAACGCCAAACAAGAAGAGTACATTAAGATTAAACTGCAAATTTGATGACATTGTACTTTCATTAATTGCACTGTGGTTTAAGCCTCCCGCCTATATAAATATTTAGATTGCGATCGGGTATAGTCCGATTTTCATAGGAAGGGTCTATTATAAAATACAAACATATTTTTGCGGCCCAAATTGGTAATATTATAAAGACTGTGTTTTATTAGTATTATTTTTTATAGATAACCTATAATATATCTATCAAAAGTGACATTTACCGATCACATGACTTGACGTTTGAATACGTGAAAGCATATAATTATATATTAATGTAAGTCTTCTAGTTGTCAGTTCCTATTAAAATTGGGCTCTGGCAATAATGATAAAATGTCTCCTTTAAGTAAGAAAGCGTTAAAATGCTAAATCAAGTCTACCAACATCAACATTATGTCACTCAGCTATACTATCTGTCCAACGAACAGCAATTTGGAAAACCAGTCAAAAATTAGAGATCTTGTCTATCCAAGGAAACGACCGAGAATTTCGTGAAATCCTTTGGATTTTGTAAAAAAAAAAAGCATTCAAAAGTATTGGGGGGAAAACATCACTTTCTTATATAATTTGACAGTTATTTTCTCTTCTGAAATTTAAATAGCTGCTCTATAGATTTCTTGGCATCCATGATGGATCATAATTTCTCTCAATATGCACTCTCTTCAATACATTTAAGAGTTGTTTTTTTCTTTTGAAGCCAGTGCATACAAAAATTTTTTAAATAAAAACGCGATATGCAAACAGTCTAGGCCAGGGGGGAAATAAATTGGCTTCAGCATTACCAATATTGACTCGGTAAACTTTCAATCTGAATAAGGTAAAAGGGGCTTCTTGATCTAATATTAAGATAGACTTAAATCTTAGAATGCATAATCAGGGGAATATAACCTGTACTCGCACTCTGTAAACCTACTGAACACGACTTACAAACTAAATTCATCCGTGAACAATGACAGCACCTACTCCCATAGAAGATAATTCGTCATTAAGTTGGGAGTGTAGAGAACGCGAAAAAAAACCAGCTTTTTTTTTGTAGTTTTTATAGCAAAAGCTTTTTTTTTTTGGCCAAAATAAAATAAATATTGCTTCAATACCAACTTAAGAGTTTAATTTTCTTTACATGGTGATATTAAAAGTTGTTGAATATCTGTCACGAAAATAGCGGCATTAGATGAGAAACTTTTTAAATGAAAATAAAAAAGTTGTCATTAAATTCCAGGATACCCTTGATTTATATTGAAGAACTATTAATATAGCATGGGAAGAAAATCAAACTCCATGTTTGTATTTGAGCAATATTTAATTTATCTCGACCAAAAAAGTTTTGCTATAAAAAACTGCAAAACAACTGGTCTTATCTCGCGTCCCCTACATACCGCACCTCAATAAAGTAGCCTCAGCTTCACCAATGGTACATTTATTTGGGTGGTACCGGGACTTGTATTTATGACCTTTAGCTTGAGAGGCAATACTTGATGCCAACTAGGATAAGGTTTCAAGCTTCACATACTAGTTTTTCTCTTTACATAATTTATCAAAATAGTATGAAGGGGTTTGCGAAGATAAAGTCTAAGTTATGTCTTTGTTGTCGTCACGTAACACTACTTTTAATTTTTAAATCTCATTATTCTTTAATGCATCTTGGCAAATAGAAAGGCTTGGAAGAAAAAACTAAAGCACAAAATATTATTATACTGACATTTTTGATTTTATCTTTGCTTACGTTATAATTGTCATTTAAGGGGACACACAGTACCCAAAAGTTTATAAAAAATGATTATTTTTTTAAATACATTTACTAATAGTATAAAGTTTCCTCTTTCCACCAATACCAAACACATAATAATTAGGGTTATATTTGCTAGTCAAATTAAAATTTTACTATTCAATGTTGCAAATTGTTTTGGTTTAGGGACACATTTTGTGAGGACTAGTTTCCAGTAACCAATTTTATCTACTATATTTATCAAATTTGTAATAATAAATTTTCTATCTATCTATGAAATCACTGTGTGGTAGATCTCTGATTTATTTTAAAGGTTGGTAATAATATATTTGTTCTATTGTTTATATACAAGCTGTTTATAACATTTGTTTCTATATTGTTTTGTTTGTAATTCAATTGATAATTAGTTATTTATAGTGGTTTTTACTAATATAGTGATATATAAAATGCCTAGGTCAAAATTGTTTGGTAAACGAAAGTTTTTGGGAAATAGATATAGTGTGACAAAAGAAATAACAACTCTTTCAAGTGAAACTTCGTCAGAAAATTGCATGACCCCAACCCCATAACCCCAAGTCAACAAGAGGGCTAGACAAGTGCGCAGAAATGTAAAAAGAAGGTTAGAAGAGAAAGAAGAGGACAAAGATGATCCTGAATATGCTACAGGAATGCATTAGATAATAAAAAATCAAGAAAAAAAGATTAAATTGGTAAACATTGCTATATAATTTTTAAATAGATTTATCTCAAAACTACATTTTTTAATGTTTATGTACATATTTATCAAAATCTATTCAACCAGTTTTTATTAAAAAAATACCAGTTAATCTTGGGGTGGTACTCATTGATAATAAGAAGCAAAAAGTTTATCTAACAATTAAGAGGGAAAATATAAATTATTAACAATGAAATTTTAACCAGAAAAAAAGTATAAAAACATTCAACAAGAAAAAAAAATCAAAACTTAATAATTTATTTTCCCATCTCAATTTCGCTTCTTATTAATACTTATAAAGCTATAAACAACCTCCACTAAAAATTTCAACTCAATTGATCAATTGGTTTGCAAAATATATGTACCGAAAAATGGCAAATTTAACCTAGGCAGGATAGGGACTACTGTGTCCCCTTAATGACTAGTCAGTGTTAAAATATTGTTTAGTATAAATGTTCTAAAAATTATTGTAGTTTGAAATATGTCATCTAGTGAGGTATCTCAAATATTTTCATTATATGTTGTTGAAGTTGATTTTTTTCCCCTTTGAAATGTTTTAAAGATGCGAAGGTTATTGTGGATGTCAAAATATCGAAGCGAAAGAAAATTTGGGATTTGACTTTGACTCCGATATTTCGAAGCTTCGCACACCCCTAAATATTACTAATAAATAGGCCTACTAGGTTTCTGTTAACGAAAACTTAGCTCTATTTTTCTTTTTTATCTATTCGTGTCCAAACGCTATTAAATATTAAACCGGCAGCGTGATGAATTATAACTCGCGGGCAAGGGCGGGTCTTCATCTTAATCTGGAAAACACCATCGATTCACTCCACTGATCCACAAAGTGTAAAAAAAAAAAGAAAGAAAGATAGTCAAACCGAACGGGTACACGGCACGCACAAACTAGGAGAATCAAAGTCTGTTGGCCTTATTTCCGTGGGACCTGTAAATTAAGTGACACCAAACACTCGGCTTGGAAAGTTTCTACCAACTTACAGTCGTCCTTAAGGCTTGTTGGGGATTATAAAAAGTTACACGACATAAAAATATAGCACTTCGATAACATCGAAATAATTTCATGCACTTGTGCACCCGCTTGTGTCGACACTAAAAAAAATTATAACAGATAATTCTTAAATTATTAATACACATACCGTATATTTTGTACCTAATAGTAGCCCCGGCTACTATTAATCACTCGACGTTTCACCCTAACTACACTAATTAGTCCCCAGCTGATATGACGTCACCAGTAAGCCAGACTTGATGAGCTCGACGTTTAGTCCGCGGGTTTGGTATTCGTACCTTTGTTGACTACAGCCTTCAAATAAATAAATATATATAACTTGCTATTATTGGATTGAAAACACATTTTAAGAAATGCCACGATTTTTTTGTTTTGAAAGGGAATTAAAAAAACTCATTGCAGACCTAAAAAAAAGTGCCCACGGTTGGGTTTGAATCCCGGGTCATTCAGGCGTGATGACCGCACACTTAATTCTTTAGGTATTGCCATAAAATATCCTGATAGCTATTTTTTTTTTGAATACGTATGCTCCACTGGTCCTTCCGGTATAGCTATAAAATATTCTGACAGCTATATATATTTAAATGCTCCACTGGTTTGGAAATGCTATCCTATTCGGACATTACTATGGTTTGGGAAAGGCTAGCCTGTTTGTACTCACACGCAGCCTCCGAAGCCAGGAACTGGTTGAACCAGAAACCTCTCTCAGCTTTGGGCCATGACATCAACAAATAAAAGGCGAGTAATAAAAAAACACGTGAACCAGTCAAGTCTTTTTTTTTTAAACAGGTTTCCATGTTGGATGTGTTTTTCAACTTATCTACGTTGGCGTTTCTTTTTTTTTTCTTTTTTTTTTACTGTTCTCTTCATTTCCTTTCAACTCATGCGATGCTTTTTTTTACCACAATTTTTACTTGGAGTCAAAAAGACTTGCTGCTGATGGTGGTGTTGAATAAGAGAATAAGAAAGTGAGGAGGCGTTAAGAAATCGGAGGGAGTGGCATCCTAAACGAAACAACAAAAAGTGGAACTATTATGATGAGTTTCGATAGCTTGGGAAGTGGTAGTAACAAACACCAGTAGTCTTTTTTCGGTGGGCTCAATTTATATTTTGTCAAGAACTTATTGCCTGCAGGTGCTAGTTTTAACTTATCAACTTTAGAGACCCGCCTCGGTGGCCGCATGGTCTAAGGCAGGGATGGGGAAACTTTTAATACCGATGTTCCACTAAGAGACTGTCCGAATTTTAAACAATTTCAGTGTGCCACCTCTAATTTAGATTATTTTAAGGGCATTTAAAAATAAAAACTGGTTGAATAGACCTATTTTGAAATGTAATGACTAACTCAAATGAAATTGTAAATATTTTAATAACGCCTAAATTTAAAATAAGTAAAATTTCTTAAGAGCGTTCATCATTGCAGACCCAACTCGGCTCGCGCGAGGTATGGGAGTAAAAGGGATAAGAAAAGACCCAAGATATGCCAGAAATGTGTGCAGTGCATTCGTATTTGAATGGTTACTCGAAATTTTCCGAGGTGACGATGGGGGACAGAGCGACAAAGTTTCTTGTTAATAACTACAGTATTTCTCTATTAATACATAATTAAGATTTGTGCACAACGCTTAGCTGTGAAGCCATTCTAAAATGGTCAAAAACGGCCTTTTTAATGCAGTTTATATCCAAATATCATTTAATATTTCAACAATGTTCAATATTAGGAACTTATATTAACTCTTTATCTTCTTTAATGTTTAATCAGAACTGATCTACGTGCAATAGTGTACGTGTAAACTTACGATTTTTAGCCGACTGTATCACAGAGTCGATGGGCATGTGATGCACGCTCTTAATGATAATAGCTATTATAGCTGATATGATGACGGACTGACACTTTAAACTTATGAGTTTAACTATGACTAGAGAAACTATAGTTTTGTTGAGTTTTGAAAAAACACCTGGAAGATTACCAGGAGTTTCTGTCGGATGTTGAGACATTTATTACTGACCTCGACCTCTCTCAAGAGTGCGAGTCATTGGAAGTTGGAAGAGCTTTACTTCTCATATTCACAAATTCCCTATTGTTTGCACAGCCGCTTAACACAAGCGCCTATGACCGCACATACTGTGCACTTCATATCACTCGGAACACTTTTACTTCCTCTGCGTGCGATTACGAATTACTTAGGGCCGTATAAATAGTCGATATTCGGACGTCATTCAATCCTTCACTTGGCCTCAACTGCTTATTATTCGTAATTTGACCCAACCTGGTTTCAAACCAGCTTCTCTTAGTGCCCGACCATGGCATTCTCCATTCGCCGTATTAATGACTATTTGATACGAATAAAAGATCACTTATGTTTTGTTGTAAAACATTTTTTTTTTTTAGTTCTTTAACGTCTATGTTTTGTAGATGACTTTTTTTTCCACATCGATGATATAGTATTGATGAAAAATGTTGGATTTTTTTTTAGTCATCCATCTCTAAAGGGTGTCATTTGTCGCTTCAAGTGACGAGCAAGCGACGTTTTACGACCGTAACCTTAATTACCGTGAACGGAGGCCATACCTGTATCTCTCCGGTCCGTTTTGGCAACTCCGCCTCGCCCGAACGGCGGAAGTGGGCGATTGAGAGAAGTGGTTGTTTTTGTTTACGAGAGGTAACTTGAGAAAGAAAGATATATGTAAAGAAGGCGGGTCAAGGTGGACCTGTAATGCTCCTGTTTTTTTTTATCAGCCTTCTCATTAATCCCACCGGTAGGGGACTCGAGTGTGAACATGGTCCGATGAGCCTGGTTGGTTTCCTTCCTGCTTTTCCAAAATACAATCTTTCCTGCGCTTGTGACATAGTCTCCCCTCCCCTCTCTTCCTCGGGGAGGATCATGATATTAGCAAGTGTCGTAAGCTAGAGGTGTGGAGCTCACCTCTGGCTTGTTCGGATGTCGTAACTTAGATCATTTACGACCCTATGGTGTAGTCGAGATTGAAACGTCATCCAAACACCCCATTCGACCTGAACTGCTTGTTGCTTCGTATTTGGCGAGATCGATTGAGTTCCGAGACTACTATATTATTATTATTATTATTATTATTATTATTATTATTATTATTATTATTATTATCATCATCATCCTGTATTACTACACATTCGTGTAATACGCCTGTGTACTAATTACTCTGATGTGCTAGGGGTGAGAATGGTTGAATTTATAAGAAGTGTACCCGCCTTTGCGTGGAGGGAGAGTGGAAACACATCTAAGGGTAAAAAAGCCACCCTCAGTACATCTCTGTCATCGGCAATTTAGTCCATTGTGATAGTGACACTCTTAGACCATGCTGCCACCAAAGCGTGTAAGATGACTGTAAATACAACTCTTGCTTAGCTCCTTATTTTCGAACTAACCGAGACTCTTTTTTTTATTCATGGTAGGGAAAAATTTGAGATTTAGAAGTAGCTAGCTAGTTGACAAGGTTGAGTCATGTTAATGTACTTAATTGACATCTGCTATTGGTTGCATAGGCATACATTGATTTCTGTTACATACCTTACTCCAACACTTAGCTCAGATGGGAGCGCGTCTCGCTACTGAATTAAATGTACAAAGTTTGTTCCACGGCCTGTTCTCTAATTATAAATTGAAGTGAAACTGGGTATTCCTCTTTTACAGTGATAGATTAACCTCCGGGAGTAGGGGTATTGTGATGATTAAGTTATAGTTTATAAGTCGCATGATGGTCTAGTTAATTTTTTCAGAGAGTACATATTAAAATACGAATATCGTAGCAGCATACTCGCTTCGATGACCGCGTAGTCTAACGCGCTACTCTCTTGTTAGCCTACATTGCCGAAGATGGGGATATCAGGGCTCGATCCCTGCCGGGTTCACTGAGGGTGGTTTTCCTCTCCCTCCACGCAAATGCGGGTGCATTTCCTCTAAATCAAGCCTTCTTAATCCTCAACCCATTAGTGTAATTAGTACACAGGCGTTTAACCTGTACCGTTGTAAGACGCGGTGCTAAAGGGGGAAAAAAATCGTAGCACAAACATAATAAGAGCCAAAGTTGACACTTGCCACACGTCATTCCTGGTCCAACCTAAGGGCGCCCGCACACTAGAGGCCAAGTCGCGGCGGCCGTGGCCTGAAAGAAACGCAACCACTCGAGCGTGTACTGTTAATCTCGCAATGGACTCTGAGCAAGTAGCTAATATGTGATACCTACTCAACAAGCGAGCTCCATCGAGTGACTGAACGGATTGTACAGGCCGCTGTGTAGTCTCAACTAAGCGAGCTTCATCGAGTGACTGATCGGATTGTACAGGCCGCTGTGTAGTCTCAACAAGCGAGCTTCATCGAGTGACTGAACGGATTGTTTGTACAGGCCGCTGTGTAGTTGTCTGCTGGATCGCGCCCACCCATTGCATTCTGTGTAAGCAACTGGCCGTGTTTGCGCCGCTTGTATTACCACTGGCCGCGCGACTGGTTGACCGCGACTCTCTGGCCGCCGCGGCCAAGTGCGCGTCGTGCTATAAAACTCGTCACTCTGTTGGCCTCGGTGGCAACGCGACCTGGCCGCTATTGCGCGGGCGCCCTAAGGTTTGTTTGACCTTGGGATTGTCCTCTTCTGATAATACAAGGCCCACCTCGTGTTATTTAGGAAGTGATGCTCATGTCACTTTCCGGGGTTTGCTTTGTACCATTAAATCTCTCCTTATCAGCAGAAAAACAAGTCAGAGTGAGGGGTGAGTAAAATACGGCGGGCTTGGTGTCACTTCCATCTGCTGTTGGCCACGTGACACTGTTTCTATTTGTTTGGGGGTGTTTGTTTGAAATGATGTAGGGGGGTTTAGAGGGGAAGAGGGGTCGTAGAGTCTGATACCGAACTAGAGTGAACTTTGTATCACTCGTACAGTCGTACACCACCAGCTTTCCCATCACGTGAATACCAAGCTTACGATTCCACCGGGATACGAACCTCAATCACTTAAAGGTGATTTTTACAGTGTTTGAAGACAACCCTTCGACGATCTTTGCCTCGCCTGATGTTACATGACCTCTATGACCTTAATTTAAATCACGATTTTAAACCGGGAAACGAGACATTGAGTTAAATTCTAGGTCTGTCCCGGCCAATCTGGGATCGAATCCCGGTCGGGTGTACTGAGGCAGGGTGGTCACATTCTGCGAAAATATGGAAAATAAGGGAAATTAAAACCGCCAGTAAAATCAGGAAAATGGTGTATTGGTGTTTTTAGGGTTGAGAAATAGATTAATTGCATCCTATATTATGATTTTTTTTAAATATTTTATCAAGCCTATAAAGATGGGTTTTAGTCAGGGAAATGTTGATTGTTGGATCAGGAAAAAGTCAGGAAATGTTCTTACTAAGATTTCGTGTCCATCCTGTAAGGGTGTTGACGAGTCTGATAGCCTAGTAAGAAAGAAGTCATACCTCTCGAGGACACATTATTCCTCTCTTACTCATACTCCTATAATCTCATTTCTCGCTCTCTGAACAAAGAGGACAGAAGGAGGGAGTTGAATGTCAGGAAATCGTACGAGCGTGTAGGTGAAGATAAAAAAAAAAAAAAACACTTATTGTAAAAACTGGGAGCTCATAGGGATTTGTTTGTGCTTGGATAAAACCGGGAAAACAAAGGCAATTTGGCAAAACTAGTATAAATACCGGAATATTTGTTGTTAATCTGGGACATTTTACTACACTCTTAATAGGTCTTTTTGGATAGACGAAAAAGTAAACTGAAGAATTAAGCACTCGATTCAAACATGTCATATTGCCCCTTAAACAAGGGCTTCACGTTAGGGATGGGAAAAACTGCTCCTTTAGTGGAGCAGGAGCAATCTGTTACTGCTCCACCACTGGACTTGTTCCTTTTACCTGCTCCTTTTTGTCACAGCTACTATATTTGTACCTACTCACAGCCTAGTTTTTTTTTAGCGCCGCGTCTACAGCCCGTTCGGGCTATACGCATTTATGCCAATTACGTCAATGTGTTAGGGAAAAAGATGGTTGATTCTAGAGGAAGTGCACCCACATTTGTTTGGAATGAGAGTTGAAAACGTTTAGGAAAAATCACCCTCAGTGCACCCAACTGGAATCGAACCTCAATCTCTTTGTCATCGGCAGTCCATTTTAGTGCAAGAATGAAGCCAGAGACCAGAGGCTGGTAACCCTTTTGCTATCACGAGCTTTATGGGTTTAAAAAAAATGTTTGACTAATTTGAAAAAAAGTAAAGCAAAAAAAGTAGAACAAAAAAGTTCAATTTTACATTTACCAATTAATAATTAGCTATTAAGTCCATTTTTTGAACAAAACGTTTGTTTGCTAAATATTTTGTGGGCTAGATAAAATCAGTCAGTAGATTGCTGACCCTTGCCTTAAATAATTTTACCACCAAGCGGGTCCCTTCAATGTTAATCATCAACGTAACAATTTATTGTGAGAATACATCACATACTGTGCTTGTATTGTGGAAATAATGTTTTGTAATACGAAAGCTTTCCCCTTCAAAACTCATTTGTGACTTCCTAAACCAACTTTAAACTAGGCCTATGTTAGATAAGTAAGGTTGCGCAGGACCTGATTTCAGCGCTGTGA
This sequence comes from Timema bartmani, assembly GCA_902151455.1. Classification (NCBI taxonomy): domain Eukaryota; kingdom Metazoa; phylum Arthropoda; class Insecta; order Phasmatodea; family Timematidae; genus Timema; species Timema bartmani. Next base: position 167,567 of record CABFWB010000118.1, on the reverse strand, counting down.
CAAGAACACAAAGCCTCCACTTCCTTTCTACAGTACGACTGCTCCAAAATATTTCCGGAGCTTAAAGGAACAAGGTTGCTCCGGACCTGTTACAGCGCTGTCTAAGACAGAGACGAGGAGCAAGGCTACTTTGGACCAGTTCCAGCGCTGCCTGTGACAGAGAGACGAGGAACAAGTTTACTCAGGACCTGTTACAGCGTGTATTTGATCCGTGGAGCAGTGACAAAAAGGAACAGCTCCTTTCGTCTGTCAGGAACAGGTTGTGAATGTGACGTCAGAGGAGCAGTGACAAAGGAGCAGGTTGTGATTTCACAACCCATCCCTACTTCACGTGAAGTGACAGAGGATGTATTTATCCATACATTATAAACCATCCTGTTTCAAACTTAAGTTACACGACTGTGTTTTATGAAAAATAAAACTTAATCACTCTTTTCTTCAATCCAAACTGTCTCGAAAAATGGGGATTCATTCTGGAAAACCTGTAAAAAAACAGGGGATTTGGTTGTAAGGAAATAGTGGACTCCCTGAAAATAACAACCAAGATATCATCAGTGCAACCACTAGAGGGGTGTAGGAGGGGGTTGACCCCGTCCCCCTCCCAGCTGTCGGGTGTGCTAACCTTGCTGGGGAGCTATGCTCCTTGGTATAAACATTTAAACTATTTTAAACATAAACATCAACTTATTATTATTAGCTGGTTTGAATCAAGGACCTAGACAGGCTTTAAAGATCGTTGATTTGAAGTCTTCTTGTTTGTCTCATCTCACTTTCTCTGGTTTATATTTCCTTAAACTTCATCTACTCATCCTAATCCTGTAATGCCGAACCTTATTTTAGAGAGTTTTTTTAAGCACCGTGTCTCACTAACCATTCGGTTTATACGCCTATGTACTAATCATTATTCTAATGTGTTTGAAATTAGTATGATTTAATTAAGAGGAAGTGCACTCGCATTTGCGTGTGGGGAGGGGAGAGAGTGGAAAACAATCTAGGAAAAACCACTCTCAGTGCATCCGACCGTGATCGAACCTTGATCTCCCCGTCTTCGGCAGTCTTATAATAGCGCGTTAGACCAAAATAAAGTATTGAAGTATTTCACTATAGTTAATTATTATGTATTATAATATTATATATTATTATGATCATAGCTACTCTGACATATATACACCTTGATTTTGGTAGGCATACAGGTCTAAAAAAGAGGCCCTTCTCCCTGGTAAGGTCATGCTCCCCCCTCCCTTTGACGTCATCCTTCTCTCTGAGGTAATTTACCTACCGTACTGTCACAACATTTAACGAGTGTAATATTTGAGTGTATTTCCATTCCTTCCGCCAATAAAGAACTTTCTGAATACAGGCTTATATCGGTGACACACGACTTACAAACTAATTGGACCTTAGATATAACACATATCACTACTACTACTACTACTACTACTACTACTACTACTACTACTACTACTACTACAAGTCTAACTAACCACTCGACCGCGGGTAAAGTGCAGTGGCGAATCTCCACTGGCCTAGGTGTAACAAAACGTTACTTAAAAAACTGTAGGGGCTTCAGGCAGTAGATTAATTCAAATAGACCATTCAAATAGACTACAAGATAAGATAAATTATTCATAGATTACAAGATGAGGCTATTGTATATTTAATATAATATATAAATGAGATCAAAGTGCAAATATATTACTAGATTTTACTGATCATGATGACTAGTGACTTACAATAACAAGTGAAATGATCACAATTTATTAAATAATGTTTTTAGTAAAATTGTAATCCACTTAAGTGTCACAAGGGGCGTCCAACTTTCTTGGACGTCCAAAGTCAGAAGTCACGTACCAGCCCTCCTGGATGTCCCAAGTTACGTACCAACCCTCCTGGATGTCCCAAGTCACGTACCAACCCTACTGGATGTCCCAAGTCACGTACCAACCCTCCTGGATGTCCCAAGTCACGTACCAACCCTCCTGGATGTCTCAAGTCACGTGCCAGCCCTCCTAGGTGTCTCAAGTCACGTACCAATCCTCCTGGATGTCTCAAGTCACGTACCAGCCCTCCTAGGTGTCTCAAGTCACGTACCAACCCTCCTGGATGTCTCAAGTCACGTACCAGCCCTTCTAGGTGTCTCAAGTCACGTACCAATCCTCCTGGATGTCCCAAGTCACGTACCAACCCTCCTGGATGTCTCAAGTCACGTACCAGCCCTTCTAGGTGTCTCAAGTCACGTATCAATCCTCCTGGAAAGTAACATACCAGCCCTCCTAGGTGTCCCAAGTCACGTACCAACTCTCCTCAAACATGTTTACATCACCTCTCCTCTTTAAAAGCTAAATGTAATAATACCCTGCTAGACTTGACTCGCGAACTATTCTATACCTGTTGACATAGCCTTATCAACCTGAAACATATTTCACACATTGTGCAGTGCACTTGTTTACCTCCTGAATGAAGGACTCTAGCAAATAGTCTGTATCCTGGCGAGTGGTTTAGTTGGCAATTTGTTGTGAGACAACCAACCACCAACTCTGCTGTGTTACAATCTAGATAGGGCTACTCCGAAAATAAACTACGTTTAAGAACGCAAGGTTATTTCAACACAACTAGACACTGACCAAGACATACAATCTGGGAAACATGAACAGTAGAGAAAAGCTTTTAGAGGGAAACACGAGCGTGAATAATAGAACTACCCTTTTGGGAAAAACAGGAAGGAATATGGATAGTAGGACAAACCTTTTCGTTCCAATTTTCATAGGATAAACCTTTTAGAAAATAAAAACTAGTTTTATTGCTGCCAAAATGTATATTTATTATTATTATTTAGCACCGCGTCTTACTACCCGTTCGGGCTATACGCTTAAGTACTAATTACACTAATGGATTAGGAATTGGGAAGGTTGAATAGAGGAAGTGAACCCGCATTTGCGTGGAGGGAGAGTGGAAAACCATTTAGGAAAAACCACCCTCAGTTCACCCGACCGAGATTCGAACCTCGATCTCCCCGTCCTCGGCAGTCGGGCTAGCGCGACTAGCGCGTTAGCCAACTACGCCACCGAGGCGGGTCAAAATGTATATTATTTTACTAAATTGTATTATTATTTTTTTCTAGCTATTGATAATATCTACTAAAAGTGACAAATGCGGATCACTTTACTTGTCTTGTGAACACGCAAAAGTAGATGTAGCAACTTTTGTTAGCTGTTAGATAAGTTCTTTCCTATGGAAATTGGACTGTAAAGTAGCTAACTTTGACTGAAGGGTTACAACGCCTTTCTCTAAAATTGCCAAAGTTGACAGCCTCTGTATCTGTCCGAAGTAACAGCTGCGGAACAGACGGTTTGACGTATGCATACACGAAAGTAGAACTAGTGACTTTTAGAAATGTCAGTTGATGACAGTGGACTAGAAATAGCGGGCGTACTGCGGATGTTTATCTGAGCACCGCGTGTAGAACAAGGCAGGGCCAGTCTTTTTACCAACCAATTAGTGAGGGGAAAACAGTTTAGTAAATGTAGTATATTTTTAACTACAAATTAAGATAGTGTAAACGTCGTTAGAAGTATTTTAAGATGGTTTCATTAACTAACAATACTCGCTATCAGTGACCTTACGTATACGGGATGTAGACGCTAGTTTCAAGGAATTGCTACGGCACTTGTCTGGAGAGAGGGTGGGAAACCTTTAGTGGTTCATTTACATAGGAAACCTCTAGTGGTTCATTTACATGGGAAACCTCGCACATGGCTAGAAGTTCAGTTAGATGAGAAACCTCCGTCATAGCTAGGGGTTCAGTTAGAACTCCTGATATTCGCATAACTGGAGTTCAATCTCGACAACTTGTGCGGAAGTCTACAATTTTATTTAATTTTAACAGCTCTTCAGGTGATATTTGGTGCAGTTCAAGTTTATTTAAAATATATTTTTTGAAACTAAAATAAATTGTTTTTAGGCTAATTTTCATGTAACGTTACCCAAGTATGGAAGCGTGAACTTAAATAATAAACTATTCTGCTTATATCAAACCACTATCAATTATCGGGATAATTATTGTTCAACGTAACCAACACATTGAGGCCCTTATTTCTGTCGATTAAGTTGAGACCCCACATGTTTTTTTAAAAGGCTTTTTAAACCAAATTAACCTTCATATGATGTTTTAAAAACAAGTAAATAAAGATATTATGTTCTTATAAGGGTATCTCAACGTGAGCGTGGCCCCCATGGTTGTAATGAGTGGCTGCGCGTGTTGTAAAGTAATGTTGTAATGCTTGTCGTCGCGTGCTGTTTGATTATTGGACGGTGGGTACCCGACTCCTAATAGTTAGACTTCCGTACGAAACCTTTTACAGAACAAAAAATAGCATAATTTCAACTAGGAGTGCATGCAGGCTGGTATTAGAACTATCTATCAGGGGTACAATCCCGACCAATAAAAGTGGAGTTCCAAGCACAGTTGCGTCAACAAACCACCGAGTGCTTCAAACTAGGCGGGAGACAGCGGGATTACTATTTTAAATGCAAGAATTAAGTTTGGCTGTGTGATGAGGTTTGACGTTCACAACTTTCATGAGGTATAACTTCATTTAATACATCTATTATTTTGGGATTTATCTACACATGGCAATGTTTTATGGTGCCCGAAAGCCCCCTATAGCTAGCCCAAGCGTGGAACCAGGTGGTCTTGTTTCGGCTGTCGTCAGCCGTAACTATTAGTTAAATATGTTTTAGTGTACTGCATCTTTGCTGTAACCTTGTCGTATCCTTGCAGTATCCTAGCTAAACATAGTTTAGTGTACTTAATCTCTGCTGTAACCTTGTCGTATCCTTGCAGTATCCTAGCTAAACATAGTTTAGTGTACTTCATCTCTGCTGTAACCTTGTCGGATCCTTGCAGTATCCTAGCTAAACATAGTTTAGTGTACTTCATCTCTGTTGTAACCTTGTCGGATCCTTGCGGTATCCTAGCTAAACATAGTTTAGTGTACTTCATATCTGGTGTAACCTTGTCGGATCCTTGCAGTATCCTAGCTAAATATAGTTTAGTGTACTTCATCTCTGCTGTAACCTTGTCGGATCCTTGCAGTATCCTAGCTAAACATAGTTTAGTGTACTTCATCTCTGCTGTAACCTTGTCGGATCTTTGCAATATAGTTTAGTCTACTTCATCTCTGCTGTAACCTTGTCGGATCCTTGCAGTATCCTAGCTAAACATAGTTTAGTGTATTTCATCTCTGCTGTAACCTTGTCGGATCCTTGCGGTACTCTTGTTGCTCGCTGATAACACGAGTGTTCACACGTTCCAACTCTTGTCAAAGTAAAGCGAGTTGTTTGCTCTCGAGTCCAAGGGCTGGCTGGCCTTGCGAGGATGTTATAACAAGGTGCAGGTCACAGAAACAATATATTTTTCATTCCATATCCTTGAGAATTCTAATGAGCAGATTAGTTTTATCTTTGTTTGTCACCGCAGGTTTCATAAACACAACTTGCTCACAATATCACACTTCTCATTTAAACATCTGCATCAACAACCTCTTCATATAGTTTCTAGGCTGACACAATCTAATAAGTGGTAGCTACATTATTCGTGCAGCCCAATATGATCGATAATGGGTCGAATCCAGTCGAGTTTTCGGAGGAAATACACTTGGAGCCGCGATTATCCGGGCCGGATAACTTATAAGCCAGATAGTACGGAATCCGAGTGTGAATAATTTTCGGTATAAGTTTGCCTACTTTATTTAATTTTCACAGAACATTTAACTTTGTTTTAATAAAATCTGCCTATTTTATGATTAACATGTCAAATAGGTATACAGTAATTATTGTAGGGAGACAGTAAAAATTAAACGAGAAAGAGATTTTTTTAAATTTTTACTGCCCTATATCGCAGGGCCTACTTTATTTTGGAACTGTCACATCGGCCTCAAAGCAAGAACAAGTGAAAATAGAGCGTTAAACGGATTACATTATAAATTCAGTAAATGTTTTATAGAGATGTACCGGTTTGTTTGTTTGTTTTAAAACGCACTTGTTAACACCGAGAACAGGTCCGGATAGTCGAAGGCTGAATAGTCGCGACTCTATTGTACATAAAATGTTGTTTTGCGGCCAAAGCTTATAACATTTTACCATTATTACTATCTATCAAAAGTTTCAACTGCAGAACACATGACTTGACGTGTAAAAACGAGGAGGTAATATCTAATAACTTTTCTAGCTTCCAATTAAAATTAGACTTTACATGCCGTGGTTATCATGACTCATGCATGATACATTACCTCACTTTGACAAGGTTATCAAATATCGTTCGTCATGTTAGATATAATTTAAGCTAATATATTCTAATTAACATTATGTTCAAACGTGGACTATAAGAATAGAGTAGGATAATTGAAAAGGGGGAGAGGGGATGATAAATATGTATTATTATGGCGTATAATAGCTAGGGAAACTATAAATAGATGCAGGCTTTAGTCCCAGAAATGGCTAAAACGTCAAGCTTGCCGCGGAGGGCAAGGCTTCGCTTAGGTTTGAATCCCGGATGGATGTACTATGGATGTGTTTTCCTATTTAGTTTCCCTCTAGACTTCTACGCAAAGTGCGGAACATTTCCTCTCAATCCTATCTTACACATCCCAACCCCCATCAGGGTAGTCAAATCCGTATAATCTGTTGCATGAAAAAAACCCACCTGATATTCATCATACGGCGTGCATATTATTAGCTCTGTCTAAAAAAACGTTTAATTTATTGTGTATGGAGAATAGACGACCAATTATGTCTCGTATGTGGTGTGAGCTTGGAGCCACTCGGTGGTTCTAAGCCCCCCCTACCCCCTTTTACTCTCGCGTGGTTTGCGGATTGGGTCATTAGCGCGGCCTTCACATCACTTGGCGCACTTTCAGATAAAAATAACACTTGTGAATATCGTCAACACAGGCCCGGGCACATCAATTTTTGAACAAAAGCTTATCGGGGGAAATCCATTACTTGAGAATTAATGAAAAATATAATATCGTTCATGCTTGAATATATATATAGTTTGTCAAATTTAAGATAGTGGTATTAGTTTACTACAGTAAAACCTCGATGATCCGGACCTTATTTATCCGTATTTCGCTTTATCCGGCCAAAGATGGTTGCTTTGTTGTTTTTACTTACTACATATTATATTGTACAATCCAACAAATACATAACTTTTCTCTGCCGTATGTAGTATTATATATGTGTATATTTAATATTTAGACAAATATAAGATATACGTATATATTAAGTATTCATATTATAATTGTACATGTATTATATATGTTATTTTCGTTCCGAACAATCTCACCACATTTAGTTCGGATAGTCGAATTTTTACTTTATTTTTATTGAAAAAATAAAGATTTATACAAATTAGTTGCCAAGCAACAAATAATAATAGAAAATCCAGACGATACAGTATGATAAATTTTTTTTTCGTCTTAGTTTAAACTAAAACAAACTCAGAATGTTGTAATACTATTTGTACGCAGGAATTGAACCCCGGTACCTCCGACTGAGTTCTTCCTGTGCCCAAAGTGCTTCCCATCACTCGTTATTTTAAGGCAAGAGTCTACTATGGAACGTGTGAGCTCATCAGCTACTAGGAGTACTCAATATGACTTGACACCCATATAACCTTTGTTATATTTCCTCGTTGTTACTTTATTAGACGGGAGTGGAGGTATCATTCTATGTAGGTCACACAGTAGTTGGTATGAATTAGTTTCGAGGGGTTTGTTAACATGCGGGAGAATGTTGACCAAGGTCGAGGGAGTCACTTGATCACGTGACTTCTCATTGTTTCGCAGTCCAACAGCTGTTGTACAAGAAGGGGGATATTACAGGGGAAAAACTTATTCCTCTTTGTCTTTATATTTTATAGCTTGCCTTTATATTGGGTGGGAAAGCTACATCTTTACACGTCTTTATAATTCAAACGTGTGGCAGCCCTCAGACGTGTTTAGTTTGGTCCACACAGCTTATTTAAAATTAAAATTAACTAGCTACAAGCCAACATTTAAAAATTGGAAGATTTCGTATACAGATAAAGGATTTCTGACTCATATTTGTACGATCTTTTCGCTTTTCATCGGGAAAGCTCTTTCGAACCATTGAATTAATTTTTCTGAAGTTCAACATGCGTTTCACCTCATTTTGTGTGTCCACCACTGTGTTTAATCTCGTGTCTATTTTGAAGCTCATCGTGTGTTTGTGTGTCCACCACTATACCAGTTGTAGGAAACTTTTAACAGTAATCGTGTGTTTGTGTGTCCACCACCGTACCAGCTGTAGGGAACCTTTTAACAGTAATCTTGTGTTTGTGTGTCCACCACTGTACCAGTTGTAGGGAACCTTTTAACAGTAATCTTGTGTTTGTGTGTCCACCACAGTACCAGTTGTAGGGAACCTTTTAACAGTAATCTTGTGTTTGCGTGTCCACCACTATACCAGTTGTAGGGAACATTTTAACAGTAATCTTGTGTTTGCGTGTCCACCACTATACCAGTTGTAGGGAACCTTTTAACAGTAATCTTGTGTTTGTGTGTCCACCACTATACCAGTTGTAGGGAACCTTTTAACAGTAATCTTGTGTTTGCGTGTCCACCACCGTACCAGTAGTTGGGAACCTTTTAACAGTAATCTTGTGTTTGTGTGTCCACCACCGTACCAGTTGTAGGGAACCTTTTAACAGTAATCTTGTGTTTGCGTGTCCACCACCGTACCAGTTGTAGGGAACCTTTTAACAGTAATCTTGTGTTTGTGTGTCCACCACCATACCAGTAGTTGGGAACCACGAAGGGGGGATCTTGATTGGCACGGGCCTCTTTATCTCAGTTTCTGTTCGAGTAACCCATTCCTATTGCGTCAACGCTGACGTCAGAAAGGACAGGTATCAGAAACGAACAAACAAGTTGAGAAAAACAGCTAATTGGGCACTTTGCCACAAAGTCAGGTTTGTTGAAATAATTAAATATAAAAATAGTCTTGTCTAGGCCTATAAATATACTATATTTTCCCTGAAGGAAAAAAGTGGGAGGGAGGGAGAATTCTTAGCCTTTTTCTTGTTCCATAGAGTATGGTACAATAAACACACACAATATTACGTTTTAATTGGGCCAGAAATAAAATGAAACGTTAGTCGCTACCGTTGCTATTTAAATTGGTTACAAATGGGTATCTAATCGTACAGGACGTACTTTGTACCTGTTGTCACACATGCAGCAGAAACGTGGACATTGAATGTAAGAGAAAATAGGATAGGAAAGTGGAGAACATGTTAGCTGTCACGAGGAGAAACAGGATTAGTAATGAAGCTATTCGTGGAAGAGCGGAGGTAAAGGGAACACACGAATTATTAGCGAAAGCAAGACTAGGATGGGCATGTAATGATGATGAAAAAAGGATAGGATACCATTGAGAATGATGGAGATGAAATGAAGTATTTAGGAAAAAGACTGCAAGGGAGACTAAGAAAGAGATGGTAGGAGCAAATATCAAAACGTGTGCAAGTGAGAGGCAAGGGAAGGAAGATTGGTGGAAGGATAGAGGAAGATGGAGGCATTTTACTAAACTAACCCGGCCACAGGCTGGAAACATTTTTGACGAAGATTATGAATGAGAGCTAATCCAACATTTGAAGGACTTGTTTGTTCACTTCCTCGGGTAGTAAGACGCGGTGCTAAAAAAACCTATCAAACGTGGCATCACTAAGAAATGTACCATGCCCACTCTTAATAAAATTGTGGTATATAACCAATACCGATTTGAAAACTGTTCAGTCTAGTAAGATTTCGTTTTGAGAGGCGATATATGTGCAATATTTGTTGGCTCGCTCGTTGAATATTGTGGCCGGCCTTGATTATATCGGGGACCATGTCATGAGCGTCCTGATAAGTTCTCTTCCAACAAACAACATCTCGTCTGGCTTCTCTCGTCGAGACACTAGTGGGAAGCTAAACCTTGATTTTTATTGGAATACCACTTTCTAGAGATTTTTCTTGTTTGGTGTGTTTTTTTATTTTATTTTATTTTTATCACCGTGTCTTACTACCTGTTCAGGTTATACGCATCGGGTAGGGATGAGGAAGGACACCTATTAGTGCTAATATACCTGCATTTGCCTGGGAAAAGAATGGGAAACCATTTAGGAAAAAAACATCCTCAATAGTTCTGACCTATACTCGAACCCCGATCTTCCCCATCATCGGCAATCCAGTCTATTGCGAGAGTGACGCCTTATACCATCCATGCAGCCACCGAAGCGGGTAACCACTCATTAAATAACGTGTGATTTTTTTTTTGAAAGCCTGCAGCACTCCGGGAAGATAACAGCTGAAGGCTGCCAGTATCTAAACCAGCTGTCCTCATAAAATATTCTACAAGGGTGAGGCAAGAAGGGTGAGACTACCCACCCCTCTTTTTATTATCATCATCAGATATAACTAGCCACGCGAGCGGTTCGACAGATGCTGAAATAGCGAGCTTTTGCAAAGTCGGAATGAAAGAATGGAGAGTTGTTTGCACCCAGCCACTGCCATGTTAAACTACCCCCCTCCCCCTGCTCCCTTTCTCCTCTACATAATGAATATCACAGCTGGGCTGTTTTATAAAGGATATGTACAGTCATAGAAACAAGATACCTGGTTTAAACCTAGGCTTGTTTCTGTAAGGCACAGAAGTTATTTCTAATACAAAATAAATAATATTATGATCGTCGTATTCCGATTACTAAAAATCTATAGATTTTAGAATGTTTTCGTTTTTTATTCAAGAAGAGGTAATTTGAAGCGTTTTTTTGTATGCGTTAGACTGAAACTAAGGGGGCTGCCTTAAGAACTCTGAGGCGTCCAGAAATACCGCGTTATTTATTAAGTGGCCGTTTAAAATATGGTTCATGCCGAAATGCAGGGGAAAGGTATTTCCATGTGCTTATATTATTAAAAACCTTAACGCTCTAAGATTTCAACGACGTTTCACGTGAAATTTCGCATCTCTGAGATCAAAGTAAATGGTTAGAAACAAAGTCATCTTTAATATGGTCACAATTTAAAATTTGGAAATTGGAAGATAAATTGTGTTTTGTTTGAGTGGTTTAAAAGTTTCAAAGCTGTCATTATCATGAGAAATACCTTAATGCGATGCTATTTCCCTTCAAGTAGACGGCGACCTTAATTCAACTCCAATTCAAGAAGGACCTTACGTAATATAGTTCCACCCTCCTCTTAAATACTTGCTTTCATTGTGTCATGGATCATTTAAGGACTTTAGTTTTAGAATAACTGCATTCACTAATTCAAATTTTTACATCCATCACTTTTTCCAGGCTATGGCCTGGGTCTGTTTTTTTATTCAAGCCATATATGTTCCACTACCGGCTCGCTAGGCCTGTCGTAACTTCATATGTCTTATGATCTAACTTAAGACTAGGACAGGCACAACATCCGGTCCCCGGCCGTTAATTTATCAATGTGAAAGGGTAAACCCATATTTCACCAAATATACTTTTTTTCGGCCATACCTGGAATTGAACCCGGGACCCTTACCTCAGTAGGCAGACACGCAACCGACTGATCTAAGGTGTCGGATCATTCATTAATTCAAATAAAGGAATAATTTAAATATGTTAAAATATGTTTTACTGGTACCGGTGTACAGTCTCGGGAGTGAAAAAGAACGGCCCACTAGCGCAGCATTAAAATGTGACTGTTAAAACTTAAAATATGATAACAAAATACAGCTTATCAATAATTAAATGAACAGGCTTGTTGTGGCTATCGGCTACTTTGGTGAGTTTTACTGAACAATAGCAGTTACTAATGTTGAAAGAGCTCAGCAATGCATTCTTATTTTTATGACTTTAAGGTTATAATATTTCAGAATTACTTTTTCTAAACGTGGGGTAGATAAGGAAAGGCAATTTACCTTGTATTCCAAGAACTATGTTAACAATGTGGCTATCAAAATTGTTCCTCATAAAAATTGCATAGTTTACATAGCTATAATATTCAATAAAACTATAAATGTTATCACTCATTACCCACTATGACTTTGACACGCTTGTTATAAGACGTTTATTTTGAGTTTGGCTGTACTCTTATTTTAAAAATATAGATGCGTATATTTTCAAAGCAAAACATTAAACTAAAATAAAGATGATCAGTTTTAGAAAAAATATAACATCATGAATATTAAGGTTAACAAAGTTTATTGTTAAATTGCAATAATTTGAATTTAGTGAAAATCAAATTATTGCCATGGAAACTTTCCAATTTTTTCCTAAAAAAGGTCTTGGTAACAACCAAGATAATTTTAAGGTGAAACATAACCATTCGATCTTTAAAAGTAATATTTTCTTGGCACTGACCAGAATGTTACTATCAATACGATTATTATAAATAGTTGTTCAAGCTATGAGGGCAAATGCTGGTGCATTTCCTGTGTTGCGTCAGAGTGCAAGAGAACTAAAAAGATCGTGTTGTGTGTTACAGACCCACCTGTTGTTTGTGGATGCGTTTCTGCAGAACAACCGCTTGGATCACGTGACTCAGGTGATGGGCTACCACCCCACATACTTGGACATCTTCCTCAGGACACAGAACTTCATTTTGAGAGGAGATGGGCCTTTGCCCTACGACTATCGGCACTTCATTGCCATAATGGTGAGATATCGGTCACTTTTATATCCGGGCGTACCCATTTGGGCTTGTCTCTTAACTAACCTACTCTTAAAGCATTGGTTCAAATCCTTGTTGGGCTAAAATATAGTCTTCACTGAGTGTGAAACCAGGTGAGAAAGAGGTAATATAGTCCCAGGTCCCAATCATCCACGTGTGTTTTAAAACAACTCAAGGCCGTATTATTATTATTTTAAAAGTCTGTTCCATAGGCATAGAGGAAACGTTGGGGTGAAAAAATAATGAAATACCTTCTTTAAAAATATATATATATATATATATATATATATATATATATAAACCGCATCGATGGATGGATATTCCAAGGGCTTGAGATCCTGTTTCTAGGCCAACCGATGGCATTGCAATTTATGTTTGTTTTTAATTTATTTTAATTGTAGCACCCGCCTCGGTGGTGTAGTTGGCTAACGCGCTAGTCGTGTTGAGCTCGACCGCCGAGGACGGGGAGATCGAGGTTCGAATCTCAGTTGGGTGAACTGGGGGGTGGTTTTTCCTAAATGGTTTTCTACTCTCCCTCCACGCAAATGCGGGTTCACTTCCTATAAATTCAACCCTACCAATTCCTAATCCATTAGTGTAGTTAGTATTTAAGCGTATAACCCGAACGGGTAGTAAGACGCGGTGCTAAATATTATTATTATTTTAATTGTAAAAAAAAGACAAATGGGGGAGAATGGCGCATTGATCCCGTCCCCTTCGTTGGCAGCCCCATCAGCCACACCCTATGCACGCTCACAATCTGTTTCAAAATAATGTTTAATTAAACGAATCGAGAAAATAAAGCTCATACGTTGAATATCTTATCTCAGCCCACAGATAACGTGTAACTTAGGTAGGTAATACAGTTCGAGCCAGGTGTCTCATCGCAGTGAGATTTATTTTTTTAGTTTTTAATAGAAAAAAGTTGGATTGGAACCAGGGAAAGTATTTGAACCATATTTTAAAAAGATACAATGTAATTTAAAACAAAATTATTTTAAAATGAAAAATTGTATTCACTGATCTAAAGTTCGCTGAACCATCAAGTACCTAAATCATTAACCACATCACCTGCTTCAGTGGCAGCATGGTCTAAGACGTCACTCTCGCAGTAGACTAGACTGCTGATGACATGGATATCAAGGTTCGAATCCCGGTAGGGTGTACTGGGAGTGGTTTTCCACTCTTCCTCCGCGTAAATATGGATACACTTCCTCCGAATTCAACTTTTCTCACCCTTAACTCATTAGCGTGTGTTTAGTAAATATGTGTTTAGCCTGAACAGGTAGTATGACGGTGTGCTATAAAAAATCACACTTCAATTATAAACCCTGGTTTTAGCCTGATCTTGAACCTAATGGTTAATATCCAGGTTAAGAGATGGAATATCACATGTGTGGATGTTAATAAATGGTCTAGTTTTATTAGACAGTTAGTATAATATGGTCACTTATACAAATAGTTACCAACCTAACAAGTGATGTTCAGAAGTGTGCCAAGTCTTTTAAGGTGAGGTGGAAGGGAAAAGACCATTGATTTTGCAGTTTTTATAGTGTAACATTTCTTTTTACAAAATAAAAAAAATATTTCTCCAGTAACAATGTTTAGTTTCATTTTCTTCCCCTTGGTGACCTCAACAAATATTTAATATCTGCCAAGGGTGTCCTGGAATTTAGTGACAACTTTTTCTATTCATTTAACAAGTTTCTCATCTAAAACGCCACTGTGCTCATGACAATTATTAAACAACTGTTGATTTCACCATGTGAAGAAAGTTTAACCAAACGTTGCTATTGGAGCAATGTTTTATTTATTTTGGTAAAGAAAAACATGTTTTGCCATAAAAAGTGCAGAAACACTGACCTTTTCTCACGTCCCCCTACGTCCCCACCTCAATTGTGGAGTGACATATCCCCGTGTTGTTGTTTTTCCAAGGCGGCAGGAAGGCACCAGTGCAGCTATCTCATCAACCTGCAGAAGCAAGAATTCTTGTTGCAAGGAGGCGATCAGACCTGGCTGAAAGGACTGTCCAAAATACCACAGAAACTTCGCGACCTTTACGATATCAACAAAATACTGGCTCACCGCCCGTGGCTTCTCAACAAGTCTCATATAGAGGTCAGTTGGAATAATAGATTGGTCTTCTTGATTTGTGTATTTCTAGGCATTAAACACATGTAGTTATTTCTAGAGAAAGGGGCTTATAACCGTTTTGTTCCTGCCTTTCATCATTGATTAAATTACGAGAGCAGTTGCAAGTATTAGGACAGTGTTTATAAAAAAAAGTGAGGGAAATGAGGATATAAATTACCCACCCCACCCACTCTTCCAAACAATGACTTGAGGGAGAAATATATTTATGACAGTGTTAAGCTTTTTCAACCTGTTGCTATTATATGGTTCAATTTCTTCACTTTACTAGTCCCCATTTTCTCCCTTTAACTATCTTTTAGAGAATGAGAGAGATCCACTTTTCAAAATCTCTTTGTGTGTGCTTTTAGAGGGGTACACCTCTCTTATGGCTACTCAGTCAACTGGTTAACACTTTTGAAAACAATAACACCCCTCCACAACCCAAAATGTTGAAAGGTTCTTTGTTTGGATTCCTGAATAAGTATGTGTCTTGTTGGTATGGAAATATTTAGTGCATCTTGGTTCGAACACTGCTAGGTGGAGTTGTGCTGTTTTTGCATGTACTCACTGGTTATTAGTGCAAGGCAACACGCTCCATGTCGATGTTTCATACTGCCCCAATACAAGGATCCTACAAGAACTATCCAAGAGCTTATACAACATTTATAATCACCTTTGAGACATAGTCAGTTCTACATAGAGAACATTTTAAAACATATCAAATAAGCTTAGAGTAACAAACATTTACAAAGGTCACTACATTTTGTAATACAGCTGTCCAAATGGACATATTAATTGGCGTGTGGACACACGAAAGAAGTTTCAGGCTGGTGACTTTTTTCCAATGCTCAGATAAAGTTTGTCTTATGGCGATCCGACTGTAATTCCTTATCTGTCTGTCACAAAGGAGTTAAAACAGTTGAAAGGGCTTGAGTCCCTGCACACATATCAGGAGCTCTGAACTTATACTTTTGTTGTTGTTGTTGTTGTTGCTAGAAACTGACAAAGGGTAAGGATAGCTGGTCCCTGGCCGAGGTGGTCCACGCCATAGTTCTCCTGGCCCACTTCCATTCGCTAGCCAGTTTCGTGTTTGGCTGCGGAGTCAATGAGGAGTTGGACCACGAGGGGGGCCATCAGCATAGGCTGAACATGGCGAGCAGTAACCCCGCCGGAATGCTGAGTTCGTCGCCTCGCACCATACCTACCCCCGTCTCCGACAAGGAGGGTGAGCACAATATAATTACACATTTTTTTTTAGTTACTATCTTTGTGGACTGTATTTGTTAGGGATTTACAATCCCAAATTAAAAAAAAAAACAAGATGGGTGCTTTTTCTTAAAAAAAATCATCATTTAAGTAAGTGTTGAAGGAAGTTACAATAGCAATATGTTAAAAAGTAACTTTTTTAAAAATCTGAATTAAAATAAGTTTGATGTAACTTCATGTATGTACACTTCGTTTGCCTTGAAAGGTAGCAGTTCTAGCGTTCTACCTTCCAGGGTAGATGAAAGTACATAAAAATATAGTACCGTACTAGTGAAGGACCAGATCCTAAACTTGGGGATAGTGCTGAAATGATGTTCCTAATTGCTAATTCAGTTTTAAATCTAACTAGTTTGTTTACTAAGAGGCTGTGATTATTACTTTACATAACTAGGCTAGAACAACATCCAACACAAATATCTGTGTCAACAGATTCTTAAAATAATAGTATATTGATTTCATTTTTTCTAAACAATATTCCATTCTCACTCCACACAATTGTGGGTGCACTTCTTCTAAATTCAATATTCCTCATCCCTAACACACTAGCGTAATTAGTACATATATGTACAACCCAAATGGGGAGCTATGCTAGAAAAAATCCTTTTGGTAAAATATAAACAAATCTTTATTTGCATTTTATTTAATCATTAATTTTTTTAACACGCAATGTTGGGGTTGTTTTGTTGAGTTGGTAACTATTTGTGCTAGTGACCCTATTATACTAGCCATATAATAAAGCTAGAGAATTTATCATCGACCAGACATGTGAATGCTTAATTTTTTTTATGCGGTTTGGGGGGGCGAGTTATTAATAAACTAGATTTGAGCACATATGTTGCTTTGCTTGTTGTTAAAAATGGGAACTGACACTAAAGGGAGAAACACATTTGTTTTTTTTTAGATGTTATAAATCAAGATGAGTTTTGTTGGAAAGATGTTGGGTGCGGCCCCCTCCCCCCTTTTGACTCTTTTCTTCATATGCTTCTGATGCCAGCTGTGTGCGAGATAGATTCTGATAATTTGCCAGCAAAGTGTCAAATATTTATGTGGTATATAGTAGAGAGCTATAATTCTTCATTATAAGTATTTTGTAAACCTGATTTAGTGACAAGTGAAACAGGCAGTTGCTTATTTGATCAGCTTACAGCACTAACACAGTTAAATTTCAACATGTGTGCCGTCCCAGTTTATGTAACTCTTTCATCTATGCAATAAATTGTTGTATCGTGTAATACTCAAGATAACTTGTTTAACTTAAAATGTGAAGAATATTACTTTGCTTAACTTTATTTTATTCAAGCTTTCTTTAGTATTGATTAATGTTTTGTGTAGAGAGAAGAAAACTACCATTTTGAAGCTACCAACATTAAAAAAAAATTGACACTTAATTACCTTTTAATGTTATAAACTAAAGGTGTAACAATCACAATCACTGATTATCAAGCTATTACCTCCCCCCTCCCCTTTTTTTTAATTCACCCTTAGTAGCATAACATATTCACTGTACTTTGAATGTTTGAAAAAAGATTGATATAGTGGTAAGGACTCAAAAGTAACATTAATTGTAAATTAAGGATTATACATATTAGTTATATATGACTTATTTCCATTTGATTTTGTAATAAAATCCTTTATGAATTACATTAATGAATAGTCTTAAGGATATAGCTCACATTTTTTGCCAGCCTTCAATAAATAAATAATTGGAAATTGGGATTTATCAGTGCAAATAATTGACTCATGAGCAATTAATTTCCATAATCGGCAGTTGGTATCGGTAATTGATATTACAGAATTGGTACACCTCTAGTTTTTTAAAAACTATTAAAAATCAAGTGTTTTTAATTTACTGTGCTTGTAGTGCCCAAAGGCTTAGTGTATTCTATTCTGAAAATTGAAAAATGAAAAATGACACCTGGACACAGGAATTGAACCCAGGACCTTTGGCTTAGTACTCAAATGCTTTAACCACTGACCTATCCAGGAATCATCCCGTGCCCAGGGATAATAATAGCTTTGGCTATTTGATTCTTAAATATGCAATCCCTTACAATTATATTAATTGCACAAATGGCAGCAATAAGCCAACTATCGAGTCGAAGGTGGCTGTGTTATCTGATAGCTCGTGATATTAATAAATCACACATTTGCAGCCGACGATTTCCGCACGTTCATCATAGGCTCTGCCTTAAAATATGAGTGAAGAATGACCCAGGGCACGGGACGAACCCTGGATAGCTCAGTGGTTAGAGCATTAGCGTACTAAGCCAAAAGTCCCGGGTTTGATTCCTGTGTCCAGGTGTCATTTTTCAATTTTCAGAATATGATATCTAGATGGAGTGATCCTCACTAAAAGCATAAATAATAGCTTTGGCTATTTGATTCATAGTGTATTCTATTTCATTTTTCACACCCACCACATTTTTCTTTTTCTAAACCCCCCCGTAATTTAATTGATTATAAACATTGCTTGCTCCGCATACAAGTGTTAACCCACAAATCCACATGTTTTTAAAAGTGGGATTATTCATGGGGAGAGCTACATAATTAATTTATTTTCCCTCTATCAAGTGTTGAACTTGCGAGCAAAGCAAGCAAGTGATTTTAAATAAACCCTTGCTGTATTTATCTTATGTGCAAAATGGCACTGAGCATGTAATCAATTATCAGTATTGTTGCTTGTCTATGAGTTTCCCATGATATGACCTTGGTGTGAACAAGTCAAAATAAAACATCTATACTGACTGCGCTGATAGGCAGCGATAACACAACCTTTAAACTCCTTTGACCAAGCGCAATAAAACTATGCGATTATAATTTTGTATACTAGCATTGCACCACAGCACACCATTACTACCCCCCATATTTTTTGAGATTGCAATATTTTTTTATATTTGTACTTCACTGTTGGCATTTACTTCATTAGAATATAAGCTACCTTTTTTTTACATGAGCAGCAAAAGAAAAATTTGTGTTCCCTTTTTTATAACTTCCCATTTTCTACCCTCATCAGTTAGGCCTGCTATTTATCTTAAGCAAAGAGTCCTAGTCATTTGGTCAGCGAAATGCAGCTTTGAAATTATTTTTTTTTACAGTATGACACAAGAAAAATAAACATAGCTTTTCACAAATAAAAAATATAAAAGTTATGAGAGAAGAATAACATTTTAAGTAATTTATCACAAAATAAGCCTAGCCTTATCAGGTTCCTCTATGTTATAAGCGTCTTTGTGGTGTTACAGACCCATGGGTGACTAAGCTCCCATCCGTGTCGCCCAGCGACCAAGAAGTGGGTGTGGAGACACTCATGCAGCGCATGAAGTCTCTGTCCGAGCGTTCAGAAGAGTTCTCGCAAGAGGAGAAGGTGAAGCGCTTTGAGCATGTCGAATCCCAGAGCGCGGAACTATCATCGGGGCTGGAACCGCTGACCCAGGTCAAGGCGGATATAGGCCAGTTCGTGGACGACCCGACCTTCCTGTACCAGGACTTCGCCCGACGAGGGGAGGTCTCGGACATCCCCACCTTCAGGGTACAGGTGAGGGGGGTCACTACCACCTCTGACAAATATGATATTATTTTAATTCTATCCACACATTTTATGTTCATTTGCACAATCTTTAGAAATAACTAAAAAAACATATTGAAGATGAGAGCATCTTGTAAAACAATTATTAAGTTTCACAGTTATATCACAAGCTACTAATAAATTTTGATTTTTTAGCTATTTATTTCTAAGAATTGTGTGATGACGAAAACTATCCAATTTTCTCTTTTACTCTTTCTTGGCTCTAATGCACATAACCTACTTATATTTAACACAGTGTAGTTAGCGTTGGGAAGAAGGGAATACGAGAAAGGGCCAATGTTTTTCCAGTTTTGATAAAAAAAAAATTGCTTCAGTAGAAACATAAGAATTTAATTTTATTCACTTGGGGATATCAACAGTAGTTGAATATCTGTCAAGGATGTTCTGGAATTTAATGACAACTTTTTCTCTTCATTTAAAAAGTTGTTCATTAAATGCTAATAATATGTTCCTGACAGATATTCAAAAACTGATGATATCACCCTGCGAATAAAACTAAACTCTTTGTACTGGAGCAATATTTTTTCTACATTGACCAAAAAAAGTTTTGATACAAAATCTACAAAAACATTGTCCTAAACTAACGTTCCCTGCACTCCCCAGCTTAACATCTTGATTCTTAATCTTTACATCATACAAAAATTACATTTAGTTAAACTTTTCCACTTCTGCCCAGCTATGTAACACATTTTAACTGTATAAATGGGGTAAGATGAGAAAGGTAGAATTTAAAAGAAATGCACTTGCATTTTTATGGAAGGAGTGGGAGATTATTTTGGGGGGGGGGATACTCCGTGCACATCCAGCCAGGATTCGAATTTTGACCTCTCCGTGGCAAGCAAGCCATTAAAGATAAGCCTGACATGCGAGTAGTAAACATAAACCTTTTTACAGCTATTTAATAGCCAAGTGGGCGTAGAGACTCACTCTTTGACACCATCAAGATTTGAACCAAAATCTCTAAGGTGGGTGTTCATAATCTCAATACATCACTGCTATTTATTGTGGCCGAGTTACAAATAAGAGTATATTATTAAATACATTTTTTTAAACTAAACACTTTTGATTTATATTATACTTACTTTATATGGTGCATAATATGCTTCAAAAGACATTTTTACATTCAAACTCAATTTAGGTTTGATTAAATGGTTATTTACTTAAAATATTATTGGAATCGTATCTTGTCAAATTGTTTGTGCTCTAAATTATTTAAATTTGCTTTAATATGCCAAACCTGCACGCCAAGGCTATGATAATCTATGACATTATCATTTGAAAAATTCCAAACTTTTTTAATACTAAAATACACTTGAAACTTAAATGCATAAGTCCCTTAAAATTTGTGTATTCTAGGTTACTCTTTTTTATTTATTTTTTACCAATTTTTTATTATTTACAAATCAAACAATTCTATTTTAGAGAATAGTGCATGGAAAGGTAGCAGCTATGAATATTAATAATTATTTAGTAAAATCACATTTTCAACTGATCTCCATGTTGATGTTCTATATTTCATTTTTAAAATTCATAATTAATATTATTGAGGTTAGTTTAATTAAAACATAATTTAAGGTGAACCTAGTTTTAGTCTTAATTCCCTTTTGTGTAAATAATTTATATTAAAAAAACTGAAAATTTAAACTTTTAAAATTCAATCAAGATATTGTAATTTGTGTCATTATTTTTATTTATTTATATATATATATATATATATATATATA
>CABFWB010000118.1:129197-146054 GCA_902151455.1 Timema bartmani | reverse complement strand
ACACACATACATACAGTAAAACCTTGGTCTGCGAGTGTTTTGTAAGACAACTGAGCAGATATTTCTGTTATCTTTATCTCTCTCGTTCTCTCTCTCACTGCGGGAATGTTGGTAATCGACTCCCATGCTTGGTCTGTCGGCCTGCCTCACTCGTAGGGTATAGTCAACATTCGTGCAAGTGTATACAGTACTGTTTATTATATATTGTGAACATGTGTGTGCACAGTAAAGAATTTTTTATTTTGTGTCCAAGGGTAGTGACTGTTCTTTAGTAACTGTACTGTAACAATGGCCCCCATGAAAAAAAAGGTTGAAAAGGTAGATCGTGAGAGGAAGGAGATGATTACGGTGGAAGTTAAGAAGGAAATCATCGAGAAGCACGAAAGAGGTATGTGAGTATCCGACATCGCAAGATTTTATAACAAGTCTACGTCGACGATTTGTACAGTATTAAAGAAGAAAGAAGAAATAAGGGGGCTAGATGCAGCAAAAGGAGTTACGAGAGTAAACAAAGCAATGGCCACATGTTCTCGAAGAGTAGAAAAATTGCTTCTCGTGTGGTTAAACGAGAAGCAACTAGCAGGTGATACTGTGACCGAGAACTTTATCTTCGAAAAGGCAAAGACCTTGTACGACCTCATAAGTAAACTGCCAGGCACGACGACAGAAAACGAAGAAGGCTTCAAGGCGAGCAGGGGATGATTTTGATAACTTTAAGAGAAGAAGTGATATCCATAGTGTTTTGAGGCACTTAGAGGCTGCGAGTTCGGACGCTAAGGCAGCTGAGGCCTTTGTTGCCGAGTTCCAGAAGCTCATGGTTTCTGAGTGTTATCTGCCACAGCAAATTTTTAACTGCGATGAGACAGGGTTATTTTGGAAAAAGATGCCAAAGAGGACCTACGTTACAGCAGAAGAGAATGCAATGCCCGGTTACAAGCCTCTTGTTGTGTGCTAATGCAGGCGGTGATTTCAAAGTCAAGCCCCTTCTTGTGTATCATTCCGAGAATTCACCAGCCTTCAAGAAATGCAAGTTGCAGAAGAGCCAGTTAAACGTTAAGTGGAGGTCCAACAGAAAGGCTTGGGTCACTTGTATCTTGTTCGTTGAGTGGATCAATGAGGTATTCAGTCCTGCATTGAAGAAATACTTTTTAGAAAAGAGTTTGGCACTCAAAGTCTTGCTGGCTATGGTTAATGCTCCTGGTCATCCTCCAGGCCTTGAGGATGACTTACTGGAGGAATTCAAGTTCATTAAGGTCAAGTTCCTTCCTCATAACACCACTCCATTACTCCAGCCCATGGATCAGCAGGTAATTTCGAACTTTATAAAGCTTTACACCAAAGCACTATTTCAGTGATGATTCGAGGTGAATGAAGGAGCAAACTTTACCCTCCGAGAGTTTTGGAAAAAAACATTTTCACATCGTAAACTGCTTCAAGATAATCGATAAAGGCTGGGATAGGGTCACCAAGAGAACCCTCAATTCTGCTTGGAGAAAACTGTGGTCTGATTGCGTCGAGGTGTTCGTTCATGAACAGGAGCCACCAGTCGCTAGTAACTGCAAGAATTTATGGAGATCTCATCTGAGAAGGAAGAGGAGAAAAAGATGAAGGAATCCCTCACTTCAAATGAGATTAGGAAGATGTGTAAAATGTGGGAAACAGTGCAAAATTTTGTAGAAGAGCACAACCCGAATAAGGCTGTGGCAGTGCGAGCGATGAATCTGTTTAACGACAATGCAATGTCACATTTCCACGAAATCCTCAAAAGCAAGTGTCATTGGATAGGTTCCTTGTTAAAGTCGCACAAAAAGAAAAAGATTCCAGTGAGACAACAGATAGCAGTGATTCCGTTAGTGACGGTGAAAGTCGTCCTAAACATATTAACCCACCTCCTCTAGTCTCTCTCGTCCACCTCACACCAGCCACGATTAAATTTAATAAATAGATTTGATTACAGTACAGTTACATTTAAATAACGAACATAAAAAAGTTAAAAAAGTATTTTGTATTAATCATTTTTAGATTAAATATTTTTGGGTTGTGGAACGAATCATCTGAGTTTCCATTATTTCTTATGGGGGGAATTCACTTTGATATACGAGTGCTTTTTATTACGTACATGTTTACGAAACAAATTATGCTCGCAATCCAAGGTTTTACTGTACATGTATAAAATTCAACTTTAACTAATTAATAAACAAATTAATAAAACCACAAGGTTCACGTATTATTTATCTCTCTAATTTTGTTCATATTCATTCTCAAGGTGCTGTAGAAAATATAAATATTAGTAATAGTAGTATTAATAGCAGTAGTAGTATTAGTAGTAATTGTAGTAGTAGCAGTAGTAGTATTAGTAGTAATAGTAGTAAATGTCAATTTTTTGTTGTTATAAGGCCATGTGGCAAATTAATAAGTATGAATTTTAATGGTTGAGTTTGTCTTACAATAATAATATTGGATTAAAAGTAATTCAGTTCAAATTTTGGAAGGAGAAAATCTTAAAAGTTTTTATCCTTTTACAAATATTTGAATTTGGAAGGGGTTTTTTGGAATTAAAAATGCTATAGATCCATTTCTTCTTATTTAGTAAAATAATATGTATAAAATAAAGTATATTGAGAAAAACAATTTGTAATAAATAAAATTATAGAATAATAGGAAATTAATAGCACAACTAAAAGTAAAAACAGTAACACATATTTACACTCACTACAATATCTCGATGCTATTATAGCATCTTCCTAAGGAAGTAGTAGTAGCAAGAGTCTTAAATATGTGTTGGTGTTTTTTAGGGATATGCGAAGCTTCGAAACTTCAACTTGGCTTCAATATAAACATCAGCTTCGACTTTGCTTCGAAACAAATTCTGGCTTCGAAGCTTCACCGATAAAAATATTGACATCTAAAATACTCCATTCATGTTCAATTGTAGCCATTCTGAGCTGTTATATACTTTATAAATTAATATATATATGGAATAACTCTGAAGAAATTGAATTGCATGTTGTGTTAATAATTTGATTTGTCAGAGTCACACGTAATATTACAAACAATTGTAAAATAAAACATTTTCCAAGTAATTTCAGTGCATAAAGTAATATAAATAACCACAATATAATATTTTTTCAAGCATAGAACAACTAAAAGAAAAGATTCAAACTTTGATTCGGCTTCGAGAATAATTTTATTTATTCAATTTGAGTTCACTTCAAATTGAAAAAGTGGACTTCTCACACCCCTAGTGTTTTTACTTTTAGTTGTGCTCTATTATTTTCCTAATGTTCTTTACTTTTATTTATTACAAATTTGAAATTTTCTCAAACTGTAAAGTAATCATTTTAGTTTACTTATCATGAACTCTCTAATAATTAGGATATACATCACTGTTTCAGGATTACTCATGGGACGATCACGGCTACTCACTAGTCAATAGGTTATATAATGACGTTGGTAATTTGTTGGACGAGAAATTTAAGACTGCTTACAATCTCACCTATTACACGATGGGCGGGCTGAAAGACGTTGACACGTCTCGGTTCAGGCGTGCCATCTGGAACTACATCCAGTGCATGTTCGGCATAAGGTGAGTTGATACCTTTAGATTTTTCCAGGTTAAAGATTTCTAAGGATTTTGGAATTGATGATTTTACGGAAACTCGGGTAATGAAGGAGCCTGATGAAAGCAGAATTCAGGCCTGTGAAATTAAATTTCTGAGAAGACAAGAAAGATATAGTGAGAAATAATTAAGTTAAATAGTTAGAGCGATAGTTAAGGAGGAGTCAGTGCAGGTCAGGATATAGAAGTCACAACTAAGGTGGTATGGTCTTGTGAGGAAAATGGAGAAGGAGATACCAAAGAAGATGTTGGTTATTGAAGTGGGGAGCAGGAGGCCAAGAGTAAGGCACAGGGGGTTGAAGGGAGTGCAGAGAAGTGTGGAAGAGAGGAGAAGACGCGAGTCATATTGTGAAAGATAAGAGCAGGAGGGGGGGAGGAGGTTATGTTGAAGAGGTTTATGCTTGTTTTTACATTAACTAATTTGACAGTTATGTTTTAAATAACAATTTGTTTCGGTTACCCCTATTTTAATCAGGCTGACACATTGGTTATATTCATTATGAGTAGAATAACACTACTTTTTTTGCTACAAGGAGAATCATAATATATAGGAGTTGAGCTTTAAACATATTAGACGACCCAAGAATATGTGCAACAGTTATAAATCACAGTTTTTTAGCTGTGAATTTTTATGAATTAATTGTTCATGTGTAGATTGTGATCTTTTTTATATACAAATGAAATGCATATAAATCAACTTTTTTTAATGAAAAATGTAATAGTAAAGTGCAACTTGAAACACCTATCAACGCTAAAGAAAGAGGGTGTGTGTGTTATAGCATATACTTAACATCACTGACAAATTGCTCTACAAAATATTATATTAAGTGCCCTGCTTTATTTGTGACTTCTCTTCATTGGTTGTTAATAATTTTAACTAGAAGACAAGTTAAGAGCAAATGCGCCTGAACCACACTCATTGTGCTCAGCTTTCTGGGTCAAAGTCAGAGTGGCAAAATGTTTTACCTAACCTGTTTATGAATGAAGAATTTCCTTGAGCACAGGATGATTCCTGGCTAGACCATTGGGGTGCACTAAACCAACATTCCCGTGTTCGATTCCTGTGTCCAGGTGTAATTTTTCAAAATGTACGAATATTATACCTGATGCAGCTGTACCCGTACTAAAGGCCATCTAAATCTCCCAAGCTTGGCTAGTCATGTACAATATTTAAAGTGGTATTCTCCTTGCTATGCTCATGGAAATGAATTGTTTGTATCTCCCTCAGACATGATGACTATGACTACGGTGAGGTGAACCAGCTATTGGAACGGTCACTTAAGGCATTTATTAAGATGACGTGCTGCTACCCAGAGAGAGTCACCAAGAAAGACTATGACCGCGTGCTTAGAGAGTTCAAACACAGTGAGAAGGTGAGCGTTATTTGATAACGGTAAAACTATGTTTTACTTTACATGTCTTACTACTTGTCAGGGCTATCTGCAATACTAATTGGTTAGAGATGTGGAATATAACATTTTGAAGAAACGTGACCACATTTGTGTGGAGAGAGAATGGGAAAACATTTAAGGAAAAACACCCTCAGTACACGTGGCCTTGATTTGAAGCCCGAACCAGCCGACCAATGTAAATTTTGACATGATTCCATGTATAAGCTTTTATTTCCCCCCTGTCACGGTTTTGTTTAGTTAAAGCTTTGTCAACATTCTACACGACTATGTATTTTTTATGAATAGCTGAATGGGGTACATTGGTTAGGTTACGGAGAAAGTCTTGGAAACACTATTGTCTAGAAATAGTTGCCTAAAATATGTAATAGAAAGTAAAAATAGGGTTTTGATTCTAGGTTCATGTGAATCTGATGGTGCTAGAAGCGCGCATGCAAGCTGAGCTACTTTATGCACTGCGCGCTGTGATGCGCTACATGACGTAGATGCACTTCGTGTGTCTCTTTGAACTTATGTTCGTTATATTTGTTCTCATTTAACAAAACAAAATAAGTAAAATAAAAACCAAAATGATGTTGATGTGTGACGAGTAATATTATATATATATTCGTTTTAGGATGGGGAATTGACCCAGATGGATCTTTGTTTTTTCTAAAGAAACCCAATTTCTAATAACAGTACTTTATTCATATAGTTGGTAATGAGAAGATTAGGGAAATACTTTGGTAACACATTCATTAATAGGATACTGTATAACTTTTTTGTGTGTGTGTGGTGTTTATAGCAGGACCATTTTAAAATAAAAACAGTCATGTCTTAAAATAACAAAAACACACCCAAAAAATGTGTAGAAATAACAAAAACACACCAAAAAAATGTGTAGATAAGTTTTCTTCATTATTTGTAAATTAATCCCACTAGTTCATACATAATTAAAATCTTTTAAATTAATGCAATAACCATATTGACCCAAAATTAGAAAACCCCTTAAAAATTCAATCACTTTGATAAAAATGAATGCATCTTTGAAAGAGAAAAAATATTTATTACATATTTCCTTCTAGTTTGTAGTGTTTGTGTATTTTATTAGTTACGTTTAAAATTTGGGTTGGAATTATGTTTTTAATTCTTGGGCAATATATGCTCTTATTCTACATAATTGGCCTTGCTGAACATTTCAAAATAATTATTAGTAAACAAATACACTTATTTCTTGTCACACTATGATAGAAGCTTTGACCATTTTATTTTGGCTCCGAGTTATGTGTCTACAATGGCAGCCATTGTGGCTTGAAGTTAGATCTTCACCATTTTTAAATAACTTAGTTGAAATTAAGTGCTAGAGGGAAGCTTTTGTTGCCACGAGTAAAAACTATTTTAATATCGATCAATGTAACTGAATGTAGTAATCACAGTCTAAAAAGTTTGACGGATTTAAGGGTGCTAAAAGAAGAAACACTAGTTTTATAAAGGCTGCTTTTGGGAAAAATTTAAACCAATTTTCGGGTCAATACGGCACTATATCTTAGTTTAAATTTCGTTCAAACAAAAAAATTAGATTCACCTTTCCAATCTTAACGGGTAATGTGGGAATAAAGTTTGGTTATGCCTTCAAATTAGTTATTGAAAATAATTTCAGTTTAAGACCAAAGTAGTTACGACCATTTCGTAATCAATTTCTTAGGTTTGTCTCAACTTATGTCAGTTTAAATTATTTAGCTGTTATTATTGATTTTGTTTGTAGTGCTTGTGTTTATAAATATATATTTTTCACTGTGATAAAACACAAGGCTAAGCCCTAGATTAAATTTAACATCTTTTGTGTATCGGAAATTTTATAATATGGTTGAATAAAAAGGAATAGTCTTTAAAATGACCATCATTTTGTTTTATTGCTATGTGTTTGTGACCCTATGCTTCAAATATAATTTGGTTTTAACTTTGAACCTTAAGAATATTTAAATTAAAGGAATATATTTTTGTTTATATTTTAATTATATTTTCAAACTCAAGACATAATAAAATTCATGAAAGTGTGTATTTAAAATAAAAACTTATAAAGTTTTATGAAGTAGGTACCCATTAATTTTATTTTCTGATATGACTGTTATCTTAAAATATTTCCCTTGATAATATTTCTACTCCATTTCCTTCTATTGTGAACCAATAGTGTAATTTTGTCAGGGTATTGTAATCGTAAACATAGAAAGTAGCAATTTACAAATAATTATTATAGACAATATTTAAAAGAAAATAGTAAAGTCCTTAAGTGTAACCCTTCTTCCTTACACCCAAATTTGAGTAAAAACTATTTTAATATCGATCAATGTAACTGAATGTAGTAATCACAGTCTAAAAAGTTTGACGGATTTAAGGGTGCTAAAAGAAGAAACACTAGTTTTATAAAGGCTGCTTTTGGGAAAAATTTAAACCAATTTTCGGGTCAATACGGCACTATATCTTAGTTTAAATTTCGTTCAAACAAAAAAATTAGATTCACCTTTCCAATCTTAACGGGTAATGTGGGAATAAAGTTTGGTTATGCCTTCAAATTAGTTATTGAAAATAATTTCAGTTTAAGACCAAAGTAGTTACGACCATTTCGTAATCAATTTCTTAGGTTTGTCTCAACTTATGTCAGTTTAAATTATTTAGCTGTTATTATTGATTTTGTTTGTAGTGCTTGTGTTTATAAATATATATTTTTCACTGTGATAAAACACAAGGCTAAGCCCTAGATTAAATTTAACATCTTTTGTGTATCGGAAATTTTATAATATGGTTGAATAAAAAGGAATAGTCTTTAAAATGACCATCATTTTGTTTTATTGCTATGTGTTTGTGACCCTATGCTTCAAATATAATTTGGTTTTAACTTTGAACCTTAAGAATATTTAAATTAAAGGAATATATTTTTGTTTATATTTTAATTATATTTTCAAACTCAAGACATAATAAAATTCATGAAAGTGTGTATTTAAAATAAAAACTTATAAAGTTTTATGAAGTAGGTACCCATTAATTTTATTTTCTGATATGACTGTTATCTTAAAATATTTCCCTTGATAATATTTCTACTCCATTTCCTTCTATTGTGAACCAATAGTGTAATTTTGTCAGGGTATTGTAATCGTAAACATAGAAAGTAGCAATTTACAAATAATTATTATAGACAATATTTAAAAGAAAATAGTAAAGTCCTTAAGTGTAACCCTTCTTCCTTACACCCAAATTAAATGAGCATCAACTCGGTAGTCTTGTCAATTTCATCATTTTTAATTTTCTGCACAGCACAAAGAAAAGTTAACATCAACATATATGTCTGTGATCTGTCTTTAGGTGAATTGTAATAGATTATAATAAACAAATGTTTATAATTAATATTAAACTGTATGGAGGTCATATTTTTGAGTCCAAGTTTTTTGTGATTTTTTTGTTGTATCTTAGATGAAACAATTCTGTTAAAGTGATATGTATTTTAATAAATTTAACTTTGTATATTTAAAAAAAATTATTATGAGATTAAATTGAATTTTGGTTTTGTTTTCTTTGAAATGTTATTTTAAAGTGCACATTATTCAATTAATTCAAATCCATACCGAGATCAAAGATTATTTTTAATTTAAACACTGCTTCACAAATAAATAAGTTTTATCTTGTTTCATTTAATGGCCAAATTCAATTGACTTGGACTCTTATGTGTGAGTGTGTATTAATTTGTTGTTTTTTAATAATTTTATATTAATTGCCAATTACATATTTATAGGCTTTTATTATTGGCCTAGTTAATAAGATAAAAATATATAATAATGCTAAGTATCTTGCAAACAAAAAATGTGATTTTTTTCATTATAGCAATCTATTTTATTGCTTCAATGAAGCCTTTTTATATAAAGTCAATATAAATTTTTAATTTGAGTGATACAAAAAAAAAATCTTGGGATTGCAAGGACATGTTATGTAAAAAAAAGTGTTAAAAAGTAGAGTTATGTTTGTGTTGGTTGTTTTAAACTAAATTGGCAGCATTGGCCATTTAGTGCCTCCACACATTGTATAGTAATGTTCTTATGTTTAAATATTTTATTTAAAATTCTTTAATAATTTGCTGAAGTTAATTTATTAGAAATGCTGCAAAAAATTTCCTGCCTTCCTAATTTTGTATAGCATCCAAATATTTTGGAATAGATTTTAGCAAAATTAAATATTGTATGATATAATATAATATAAAAAAAACTTTGGCATTGCAAGTTTTAAAATAATTGTTCGGCAACATTGTATAAAAATGTGAATTGGTTGTTACATAGTATGAACCTTGGATGAATTTTAAGAGAAAATAAAAAGTTCTCAATACAGTTCAAAGTTACACATATTATGCATTAATTGATTAAAAAAATCTGTAGTTTTTTAATCGATGCATGTAGTTTTGATTTATTGGTAACTGTGATGTCTTCTGTTACTATAGACATTTAGTGAGATATATCTTAATATTAAATAAAAATATATTTAAAAAAAAAAGAACAAAAAATATGCATGTCCATTGCGCATTATATCGTTGAATATTTTCATGTATAATTGAGAAATAAAAAATGTATAGGAGAAACAAATTTTGTTTTTCAAGAAAGAGATGGCCCATTATTTGCTTGGTATATAATAATGGGGATTGGAAAAATATTATAACTGAAGTGAAAGATTATGTTTGTTCATATGAATGATTTTTGAAGAAATAACAAAATGAGCATTTTACAGGTCAGACAATATTTGTAAGTTTGTTTACTGTCAACAATATTTTTCACCATGCTGTACACATTTCACTATACCATTGTGCCAATGTTTAGATATTTTGTGTTAAAAGAGGTACTTTTCTTGGTGTCGAAAGAATAATATTACAGAGCTTTAGATTGAGCTTAAACAGCCGTACAACATTATTCAGACTTGCTAACTTTGTTTGACCTGTAATTATTGTGATTGTAAGATTTTGATGGATCTGTTTCGAAGTAAAGTGCAAGACTGAGTTGGTGCATGTATCATTCGTTTACAACAGAAAATTTGGGCGAAACTCTGTATAAATGATATGTGGCTTTCAAGTTTAAAAGTATCATTACGTGTACCACCATGAATTAAAAAAGTGAAAACTTTTTTTATGAATAGAATAATAAAATTATTTTAAATTGAAATGGTGTTATTATTTAATTTAAGTAACTATGATTAATGGATGTTTGGTATTTGATTAAAAGTTGACTAACAAATTGAATTTCTGAAAATCACTCAAATATGGTATCTTTTATAATTTGTCGACTGAAATACATACTAGTTTCTCATTATTAAAACAAATGTCAAATCCATTAGTCAAGTTCACTTTTATACCCAACATATTCATTACTTTGGTAAAATTCTATAAATATCCTTCCTTCTTTAACTAGGAGCACAAAATCCAGATAAAAATAAAGACTATTATGGATTCATCCTAAGCTGAAACCTGATTTAAACAGTCGCATTGAGATCTATGCTTTGATTTGCTACAGAATGGACGTCAATGGTATCCTTTTTCTAAATAGTCCCTCCTATGTTTTGTATTTAAACTTGTTTTAAAATAACATTAGAAAATTATTATAACTAAAATTATCCCTTTATTTGAATTAGAAATTATAATTTAAGCTTTGCAAGCGCTATTCGAATACCAACGAGCTCCTGACTCAGCGTTGAGGGATCCCATGGTACAGTCATTATCACATCTTAACGTCAAGTCACCACCGGTCGTGAGTGTTGATTGCTTCCCGTGTATTTATGATGTTTGCCGAGTATGGCCAGAGTTTTGTTAAACATAACATGAAACGTATTAAAAAATACAAAAATTTGTAATGACTTACTTTGCTATGGTACTGACTATACATGGTTGCACCTGTTTAAAATATTGGACTAATGTTCCACCAATCGTGTAGGTCCTTCGAGTAGTGGTATGGAAATATTTATTTACTTCAGGTCTCAGGTTAGGATGAATCAATAGTAGTTTAAATATAGAAGAATTTAATTCAAATTGAAAGGATAAATAGAAAATTGCAGATATATTAAGATCTTCATACAGTTGAAAGTTCTATAAGTACATATTATTATTATTATTATTTTAGATAAATGATAAGCAGCTCTGTCTTTTGACAAATAAAATCAATTTTGACTACCGATGTGCCCTTTGAATTGTCAAATTCTTAAGGTTCGCGGATGTTTGAACAGCATGATGTCATTTTGTGAAAGATTAACAACAAGATTTGGTTTGTGCTTAATTGAACTACTTGAAAGGATAAATAGAAAATTGCAGATATATTAAGATCTTCATACAGTTGAAAGTTCTATAAGTACATATTATTATTATTTATTTTAGACATCTGATAAATGATATTCAGCTCTGTCTTTTGACAAATAAAATCAATTTTGACTACCGATGTGCCCTTTGAATTGTCAAATTCTTAAGGATATGTTTTACCTACTTTATTCCTACCAGATTAGTGTAATTAGTAAAGGAGCATATAACCACCCCAACGATTAATAAGATTTGTTGTGCAAAAAAAATAACCTCTTAATTGTAAGCTGTAGGTCAGTCGATAATGAACAATTGAGCTACAATATTAAGTTCGCGAACAATAGAAATACAATATGTAGTTTGCTAACGATTAACAACAAGATTTGGTTCGCGGATGTTTGAACAGCATGATGTCATTTTGTGAAAGATTAACAACAAGATTTGGTTTGTGCTTAATTGAACTACTGAATGTAGTTCAATGAATTGTTGAGCTAGATAAACAAACTGCTTATTTTAGTAAACTGAATCCCTTTGAATTGTTTTGTCTCCCTCTTAACATCACATTCATATCCTTATGTATATAGTATCCAATAAATGATAAGTATCTCCATTTTTTTATTAATAATACATTTCAATTGAGTACCCTTTAATTTATAAATTTAGTGAATATGTAGCAACAATATTTGAACTACCTTAAATAAAAATAATAGCTCATAGAGTTTCTTACTCTCCTTATACTTAATAAAGGATTATATCTAACATTTTACTTAGTCATGAACTGTAAATGACTGGCCTACCTACCTTTTGGTGTGTCATACTCTCCTAATACTACTTTGTAGACTTGTCAGGTTTATGAGACCACTTATTAAATTAATTTTACTGATAGTCAGTCATCTGTGGAACAAGATATGTACTATTTGGTTCAATTCAAAATAATCCATAGTCTACATCATAAATGACTGTCGGCTGGTATTTAATTTCTGTCTTGGAACTAGGACAAGTACGTCAAACGTAAGTCTGGTGAAAGGAAAATAAAACAAACCAAGAAGTAATGTAATTACAACAAGATTTAGTTCACGCTACCTGGAACTACCAGATGTAGTTCGAGAATATTGAACTACAAGAACTGTTAAACTAGATAAACGAACTGCTCATTTCAATGAATTGAATCTCTTAGAACTGTCCGCCTATTTCATAATATCTTATACATATTTTTATGTATATATTATTCAAAAGTGATATAAAAATAATCAAATCCTCCCCATTATTATTATTATTATTACAATAATTAGTATTACTATTATTTATTCCTTTAAGCAGCATTTAATTTATAATCTTAGTGTACATATAGCATCAATATGTATGCCATTTTAATTACCTTAAATAAAAAAATAGTAGGCTTGGAATTTCCTTATTCTCCTCATACTTGATAAACATTTTTATCTAACACTTCACTTAGATTCATAACATGTTAGGAGTCGTCTGTCTACCTTCTGATGTGTTATATTCTCCTAATACTACTTCACAGATTTGCCCCGTTTTCGAGCAGAGTGAATGAATACTATTTATTACAGACAGAGTCGCTATCTGTGAAACAAGCTATGTACTATTTGGTTTTATTCAAAACCTCCATAGTCTATCTAAATCATAGATGGCTCTGTCGGTTAATATTTAATTTATGTCTTAGAAATAGGACAAATCTGTTAAGAGGCCTAGTGATAGACAAATAAAAAACACACCAATAGTGAAAATTTCAAAAAGTAAATATTTTATTTTTCTTTGATAAAAACAAAAGTAATACAAGTTCAAAAATCTTAATGTATTTTGTTTATTAATTATGTATGAATCATTCATAATGATCGAAAGGTAGTTTTAAATCAAAACTATTAAAAGTTATAATATTAATATATAATTCATTTTTTACATCAAGTTTGCTTTTGAAAAACATATATTAATTACTATAGTACCTTTCTCATCCCTATTAAATTAGGAATAAAAGTGCATGCATGGCCTTATAAACTCGGGTAATAAGACTCGATTAAAAAAAACCAGACGCTAACGATTAAACTACAAGATGCAGTTCAATAACGATTAACAAGAGTTGGTTCGCACTAGATTAAACTACTAGATATTGTTCACGAGCGACTAATAAGTTTTGGTTCGCACTCGCTTAAACTATCAGATGTAGTTCGAGAACCTTTGAGATTATCAGATGTAGTGTGTGAACTGTTGAGCTAGATAAGCAAACTAGTGATTTCATTAAATTGAATCATATTGAACTGTTCTGCCTATGGGGGCGGCCAGACTGGGCGAGCGAGTGATTAAAATATAAAATAGATTGGTTTACAGGCGCTAGGCAATATTATTGTATGTTGGTTCATTGAGCGCTAGGAAAATCTCATTTTGATATTTTTATTATTATCGATAGGATTAGCACACTTGCTATTTTGATCGATTCAAAATAATCCCAAGTCTATCATAGATGGCCTTGTCAGTTAGTGAGTAATTTTTCTGTCATAGAAATAGGACAAGTTAGTTAAGAAGATTAAGTCTGGTGATAGGAGAATAAAACACACCAGGAGGTATTGATTGTAAAGAGGAAAATCACCCAAACAGTAAAGCTATTCTATCCTATGTTTATTTATTAGCATAAAATGTTTAGTAATTAAATATCTTATTTCCCTCTAATACGATCAAAAATAATACTAATTCATAAATGATATTTTTTTTAAATAATCGATAAGTAGCTTAAAATAAATAATATAATTTTTTTCTTTATATATTACTTTTTTTTGTATCAATTTTGCTTTTGGTTCATCGGTGTGTAACCCTGGTAGTAAGACGGAGTTTTAAAAAATAAAAAAAGACTATGTAATACAAGGTCAGTCGGTCGCGAAAGATTGAACTACAATATTTAGTTTGTGAACTATTGAACTACAAGATGTAGTTCGCGAACGATTAACAACAACAAAAATGTGGCCCTCAATGACTATTAAATTACTAGATGTAGTTCGTGAACTGTTGAACTAGAAACGAACTGCTTGTTTAAGTAAACTGAATCACTTTGAACTGTTCTGTCTATCACACGCATACATATTTCTATTTATATTTGCTTGAAACGTGAAATAAGAAATGATCAAAACCTCTAAAAAATTTTTTTATTAGTAACACATTTCCATCAAGTACCCTTTAATTTATAAATTTAGCGAATATCTAGCAATAACATTCATGCTATTTTAATTACTTACCTTAAATAAAAAATATTGGTTTGTAAGAATTTCTTACTCTTCTCATACTCGATAAAGGATTTTAGCTATCATTATACTTATTCTGCTTTTATACACGCGCTTTGTGTCGCGCGACACACGACTGCAAGAGCTTTGTAGGTTCATTTAGAGTCATGAACTAACTACCATTAGCCGTCTTGCCTACCTCTTGGTGTGTCATATTCTCCTAATACTACTTCGTAGATTTGTCCGGTTTCCGAGACAGCTTATGAATGAATGAAATGACTGACAGAGTCATCTGTGAACCAAGCTATGTACTATTTGGTTTGATTCAAAATATATCGTATACGGATGGCTCTGTCGGCTAGTATTTAATTTATATCTTAGAAATAGGACAAGTCTGTTAAAAAGTGTAATTCTGTGATCACCCAAACAATAAAAGCAGTGTCGGAGCGTGATATTTATTTTTAGTGGGACCAGGTCAACGCTTACCAGTAATAATTTTTTTTCTCACCATGTGTTGTTAACATATTAAATTAAATTCGTTAAAATTTTTCTAATTTTTAAAAGTAACTAGAATTACAAAATCACTAAACAAATCTACATTCAGAAAGAATAAACGAATTCAAGTTTTGAATTAAACTTACCAAGTAAGGACATTACTTTTACAAAAGTTGAGTGCATCTGTCTCTTAATGCCAGTTCATGAGTACCAAAGTATTTTAAACATTCTCTCTGCCTAATAAATGCCTATTTTTTTACACTTTTCATTGACCCTTGTGGCTCCTGTAAATGTTTTATCTTTATCTGATAAGAACAAAGATAACACAAATTAAAATTTTTAATGTATTTTATTTTAAATAATCAAGTGTAAATCATTTATAGTGGTCAATGGGTAGATTAAAATAAAATCGATCAACATATGCTTATACAAATCTGCCTTTGGAATACATATGCTAGACATGATATCTTCTTCAGCACTGTCACTTTAGAGGTGTTAGTACATCAGCATAATAACGAGGGAAGTGGTTTAAAAAAACTGAAGAAAAAAAAAAGAACTGAACTACAAGCTTTATGTCAGTCAGTTGCAAACGATTGAGCTGCAATATGTAATTCACGAACAATTGAACTACAAGATGTAATTTGTGAACGATTAACAACAACGCTTGATCAAAAGTGTAGTTCATGAACTGTTTAATTAGATAAAATAACAGCTCAATTTAGTGAAGTGAATCAGTTTGGACAGTTATGCCTCGCTCATAACATCACGTACATATCCGTATGTATATTGTATCCAATACATAATCAGAAACTCCACTTTTTTTAAATTATAAATTTCCATTAAATAGTCTTTAATTTATAAATTTAGCGAATATCTAGTAACAATATTTACGCTATTTTAATTACCTTAAATAAAAAAAAGGACTTAGAGTGTTTCTAATGCTCCTCATACTCAATGAAGGCTTTTAGCTAACATAACTCTAAGTGACCTGCGACCTTCTGGTGTATCATATTCTCCTAATACAACTTCACAGATTTGCCTAGTTTTCGAGACTTAAAATGAATATTACTGACAGAGTCATCTGTGAAACAAGCTATGTACTATTTAGTTTGATTCAAAATAATCCATAGTCTAAATCATAGATGGCTCTGTCGGTTAGTATTTAATTCCTGTCTTTAATAGGCCAAGACTTTTAAGAAGTTCAAGTCTGGTGATAGGATAGTAAAATATACCAAGAGGTATTGTAAAGAGAATAATCAACTAAATAGTAAAGCTATTGATTATTTATTCCCATAAAAATTAAAAAAACTATTTCCCCCCCATCCCCATAAAAACAAAAATAATACAAATTCAAAAAGGTTAATTTTATTAATATATTATTGTGTATAGAACATTTCTATTTATCATTATTATATTGTAAACTTAAATTGTAAATGTAAAACATTGATAAATTAAATCAATTAAATAACAAATATTATGTCCCTCCTATTGTATGCCGTCGGCCGCCCGTGCCTGGTCTTATCTCAACCGCTTTCTCCTCTCCGAGCATTATAGCATCTGTTTTTAAGATTTGATGCTCGGACTCCCTCCCCGAACCCAAGTACTACTACAGTAGCCCCATGGCTTCTTTGGTGCTGACTGACAGTTCACAGCTGACTTCTGACAGTTAACATTTAGGTATATACCTAAATTTTGACTGTCAGAAGTGACAACTGCTAAAGGCATGTTTTTTGCAGATCATATGGTTCGGCGTAGGGATACATAATTTGGTCTGGTAGCTTTTCAAAGCCGTCAGAAGTCAGCTGT
>CABFWB010000118.1:96799-128802 GCA_902151455.1 Timema bartmani | reverse complement strand
AGAGAGAGAGAGAGAGAGAGAGAGAGAGAATGAGAAAATGCCTGTCTGAAATCTAGGTAATTAAGTGGTCCACGCCACTTGGTACTGATCACGCTAATTGCCCTGTGTGTGAAATATTTTTATTTTGTTTAATTTCATTATATACATGTAATTTATATGTTCCTGTGCTTGTCCGTCCTGAGAAATAAGGAATATTCATAAACCTTTCCCCTCCAACCCACTGATCGTGGGTCGGGGTTTGTGTCTGTCCTGTGTTGTCATTCATATAACCCGTTGAGATGTCAGGGTGGGCTGGCTGCCGGCCTCGCTGGATCGTTAGGGTGAATGGTGCAGATGGCCACGAGCCTTCCGTACTGGTTCTCAACACTGTTTACCTTGCTAGTTGTCGGCCCTGCCCGCAATTGAGTCTACCCTTTCCCCCATTCTGTTTTATCCCTAAGAGTCCTTTGTTTCCTATGAATCACTGTTTACTTTTTATGTCTGTCTTAATATGCCCATTTAGGCCTGTAAGGGGGATGAGGAGGGTTCTTTGATTCCCCCTCTCCTACACTCAAGTGTTTGTATTTTCAGCCCTTTAGGGCGCTAATTACAACCTGTGTAGTGTTAATTAACAATCTGGCAAGCTAGCACTCAAAAGCCCCATGGGGCTGATCTGAGGTTTTTTTTTACTAGGTATGTGTTACATTTATATATATTATATATTTGGTGTTTTGATAAAATTATACAAACAATAGGTAGTTTAAATTCATAACTATCAATATTTTACTTAGACAATTTTGTTTTCCTGGGTTGTAAGAAACAGTTTAAAAAAACCAACAACTTAACTCCAAGCTCTGTCATGAACAATTGACTATAGATATGTAGTTCGCAAATAAATAATAAGATTTGTCATAGCTTTGAGAAATATTTCTTTAAATGTTTGTATAAAACACTAGATTTGGGCAAAATAACTATATTTAGAAAGTAGATTCACTAAAAAAATAATAATCATAGTTTGAATGTAAAAGGTGAAACTTATAATTTGACTGACTTTAAGCTTTGCAACAACATGTTTCTTCTGGTGTGTTTATTGTGTCCTAGGACCTAGCAAGGCCTTGCTACAGGCGGTCATGTTTGACAAAATCCTATCTTATTAATTTTTATTACTTTCTTCTTTTTTGATATTAGTTTTGT
Source organism: Timema bartmani (assembly GCA_902151455.1). NCBI lineage: Eukaryota > Metazoa > Arthropoda > Insecta > Phasmatodea > Timematidae > Timema > Timema bartmani. The sequence goes on along the minus strand of CABFWB010000118.1, from coordinate 127,629 downwards.
CTTTTCTTACGACATGTTTTGGTGTTATTGTTTGGTCTAAACATAAATTCATGATCAATTATTTCAATTATGTTATTTGTAAAACTCTAAGGTAATAATATTGAGTTATCAAATTTGACATTATTAAGCATAAAATCTTTTGTTCATATTTATCTTTGATTTTTATCTGAATATGTTAATAAATAGTTAAATACACAATATGACCAAAATGTAGACAATTTTATCCTAGTTTATTTTAAATGAATACTAATTCAGGGATGTTCTATCTTGGATCAATCTTTTCAAAAATCGATTCTTTGCCCTCGATTAAATGATTTTTTTGGATCAATTCTGATTCACTTATCGATTCTTTTTCTAGCGATTTCAAAAAGATCGAATCGAAAGAAATCAAAACTTCAAATCGATTCAGGGAAATTTAATTTTGTTGACTATTAGTACCAGGAAAATTCCGAAACCAAGTCTTGCATTCTTGGGCTAATTAGTTGTCTTATTTAGTGAAGTAAAGAGAATAATCCAATGATCTGCTCTTTTTACGTCTAGGTTCTGTAAATGATCACATCACATTTTTATTCTGTAATATATTTATGGTGACGTGTTGGCCAACAAGTCGATAGTTTGAAAGCATTTAGTAAAAACCTAATTCCCCCCATGGAGTTTTAATAGTTATAGAATACTTACATCTACAATCTACGCTTCCAATAAGCTAGTGATTCCCAAGTTTTGAGACACCCAGAGAATCGATTCAAAGCCCATGAATCAAACATCCCTATACTAATTCGACTAGTATTTATGTAAATAATATCGCTATCATCATATGATATCATCGCTTTTTGAGAAAAATAATTTTGCCCTTTACATGTCTCTACTTATAAGGTTTTCTCTAGTTATAAATTGAAATTAATATCAATAACTATCATATCGAAAAAAATAAATACATTTGAGTAAATAACAGAATGTTTTTTGAAAAAGAAACAACCAAAATCAACATCGGCAATGTGAAAAATGGTGATTGAAATAGACTGAATTGCTGATGACAAGGTCAGGATTCGAATCTTGTCAGGTGTACAGAGGGTGATTTTTCCTTAACAGTTTCCAACTCTCTTCATTAGTCTTAACCTGTACACAGCCTGGATGGGTAGTCAAACACAAATTTTATTTTAACAGCATGATACACAAAATAAAGAAGAGGATGGGAGCAAAGTATTTTTAAAACAATACTAATGGCAAAGGATCTCAATTTTCAGATATTTAAATGAATTTTAAAAATAAGTACTAAAATATGTGTGTATAAGCCTTTATAAAATGGCAAAGATTGAAGAGGTGAGTTGAAAAATATACTTTAAAAAAAAGTTAAGCAGCGCTAATTCTTTATTTTGATAAAATATATCACAGCAAAATGTCCTCTTTTCACTGTAAATACCATATTGAATTTGTAACTTTTTATTAATTAATATACCTCTTCTTCATTGTGATAAATATTTCTACAGTGGCAATAAACCAACTACTAACACTTTAATTACATTAATAAATGTACAGAATAACTTTTATTTGTGAATATACATAGAGCTACATTATTTTTCAATATTCAAACAAACATCTTAATTATAGGTATTACAATAATATGCCCAGTGTAGTTCTTGTGACATTATATGAGTAAAAACAAGTTTAGCCCGACACTAAATAGCTTGCCTATAAAATGTTTTCGCCTTCACACTTAGGAAAAAAAAAGTCTTTAGACAAGCTAAAACACATTTATCACAGGAATCCAGGGTTTAAATATCACAAATGCCGCACAAAAAATCTAATAGTAGCATGAAAGCACCACATCACGATTCACTATGTGGCTTTGAAATGTTAAGAATTCCCGATGACCATTTGTAAGTTAACAATACACTACCGAGGAAATGATTGCACACCCTAATTTTTCATAACAGAGCTAANACACTATACATGTAGGTGAATATAAGGTTGACAAGAAACTAAGGAAATCAATATGGCATTATTTACTAGTAAGCAAATTTTATAATACAGTAAAGTGAAAATTTCTTCTTAAACTATTTAGCGAACTAAAATTATAAATGGTCAATAGTGCAGTTAGTGTGGCAACCCCACCCAAGTTATCACTCATAACGTTCAAACAGGACATGACCTCCCCTGATTACAAAGTTTTTAGACAAAAAGCTTGTCCAGTCATGTATTCCTTCATTTTTAGTCGGTAGTAGAAGTTTTGCCCTTCCAAACATTATCCTCACAATGTTTTGTGGCCTAGGGAAAAACAAAAAGCAATAGTATATAAGACCACATAATTAAAAAAAGGAGATAATTGCTTTAAAAAACACAAACAAACCGATCAATCATCCGAATATTTTCAAACAAGCATGGAATTTTTTTTAAATAATCTCTCTAGAAGTGCCAACTATTGGCTAGTTTAGCCAGGGTTTTAAAATTCACATTGCCTTTCCTCAAATTTTGTTTTTCAATCAAATATTTTATCTGGTTCCATCTAACATTTGAAGGAATGAAAGTAAATAATAATAATAAAGAAGCTATTTTTTACTTCACCCATGGAATGATTTAGTATTTAGCATGTTTTACTTCATGTATCCTGAACCTGTGGTTCAATTTTCATGGAAAGAACCTTTTAGAATATACAAACACTTTTTTTTTGCGCTAAGCTAAGCTAATATCCAACTATATTATTGGTGTTATCTATCATCAAAGATGGACAGCTACAGATAACATATCTTGAAGTATGAATATGTGAGAGTAGATCTTGTAACTTTTCAGTCAGGTAAAGATCTAAGAATTTTAGCTGTCATTTTTCTACTCATATCACTTTACCACTTAATTTTGAGTTAATTTACCATTTTTAGCCTATTTATCTTACCAACATTTAATACCAAAATCCAACTTTTACTAAACAAAATCCAATAATTTATTTACCCCAAATGAGGGTCACTCTTCATATCAAGAAATGTTCATGTTTCTTTAGCAACTTAAGAATTAATGTAAAGTAGCCTCTTATGTTCCCCATGTTTTCTAAGATTCTGATACATAAAATAGCAGCTTTGACCACTCTCTAATCAGTCCTAACCTTGCAAGCAGCAGCATGTGCCTGAGATTGGCACCAGTAACCAGGCCCCCAAGTACACCGATGACCACCTAGCAGCTGGATTGTTTGTCTCTGCTCATCGGCACAAAGGCCAATCTTGAGACAGATGTATCGGCCACCGGTCAGCTCCGTCATTAGATTGATGATGCTAGGCCCATAGGTAGCTATCATTGCATCACACTGAAACACAAGCATTGTATACAACTTACCGACCAAACTGTTAGAATTAGCGAGGCCAAAGCTTCACAATGATGAATAGTCTATCGTAATCTTATAAGGGGTTTTATCTACAGAGTTAAAACTTCTCTACTGATAGGCTAAGGTTTGTATGGATGCTAATATTCTTTTGACAATCTCCTAAGATACATGTAGGGTAATAAAGAAAGTGAGGCCTTTAGCATTCTGTGACATATTTGGGGCACACTTTGTAGGCAAGGGTGGAAATATAATCAGGGTAGCTAAAAAACTTTTATTATAAGATTCCCTACTTTCCTAGGTTTTCTGACATTAACAAAAACCTGTTACAATTTTTATTGATGAATAGTAATTTTTTCATTTATTGCAAGGATTAGATATTTTCGAAAACAATCTTAAGAGATTATGTAATAGAAATAAACATTCTTATAGGTTATTTTTCCAGTATTTAATATTTTGTATTATTTGTGTCTGTGTGAATGTCAGAAAACAATCACAGTACTGTACAACAAGCTCATGTTAGAATAACACAAATAGGCAGTGCATTTAGTTAAAATATAGAAACCAAATCTATCAATTGTGTTTGATATTTTAGATGCAGAATTAGTCAAGTAAATTCCCTGACTTTTCCAGGTTTTCTCTGTCTGTAGCCACCATGATTAATTAATTGAAGCTATTATTTATGTAACTTTTTCCAAGTGAGGCATTTTTAATGTCTAAGGCCATATATAGATCTTTGGAAGCCTGGTCTAAACATTTGTAGCTTGTGTATTTGACTCTTCAGTGTTCCATTCATTGTTTTATTTCATATGTTTCAAGCATTCATTAAAATTATTTTCTATCTTGGAGGTGAAGCAAGGAAGAGATTAAATACCTCACTTGTCACCTTCTAAATAATTAAATTACATGTTGTGAAAAAAACTTCATTAGCTGAGAAGGAAATATTTTAATAATGTTTGCAATTTAATATTTTGTAAATTATATTGAGCCCAAAATTTATAAAAGATAGTTCTGGCCATCCATACCTGCTGCTGATCCTGTTTAGGGATGAGACCACAGACTCTTTCCAGTTGTTTCGTTACTTTTCCATTCACTGTTGGGTCCTCTCCTACTAACTCTTCTAGAGCTCCTATAGCCGCCTCACACATTGCACATTCTGCAAATGACTCTAATAACACACAATCACAATAATCAAGTGTGTGTATATATATATATATATATATTATGACCCAGGCTTTTTCGGGAAAAGTTAATATAAAAAGGTTACAGGTTACAATTAGGGACTGGCTATCAATGTGATTTTGTAATTAATGCTCATTAACAATATTATTAATTTACTAAAGTTAAATTAATCTTATCTTCCTTTAATGAGACGGATAGCCAAAATTTCAGCTGCTTTCATTTTACAGCTACCTTAACTAGTCAACACGATTGAGTGCCATCAAATAACAATAATACCAGGATACTTTATAAGGAAACCCTCTTTTCGCTTTATGAGTTAATCGTATTATATTTGGAAGAAGTTACAGGAAAGGTGGATAGAAACATATAAAAGGTACAAACACAATATGGCTTTTACAATGAAAAGAAGAACACAGTTCACACTTTACATTGCTGCCATTGGACAAAGAGATAATGGTTGCCTCTTGAAGAAAATCGATCGTCACCGCCCAATCACCTGACCTAGGTTTCATTCTATTGGAACTTATCATGGAGGAGTGTGAAACGTGCAACGCAACTTCCTAAAAGAGGAAACCAAAAAACACAAAAGGGGATAAAATGGAAAATTGTAAAGAATGATAGGACTTTACTTAAGAAGTTGCGTTGCGCGTTTCAAACTCCTCCTTGATGAGTTCCGATAGAACGAAACCTAGGTCGGGGGCTTAGGCGGTGACGATCAATTTTCTTCAAGAGGCATACCATTACCTCTTTGTCCAATGACAGCGATGTAAAGTGTGAACTGTGTTCTTCTTTTCATTGTAAAAGCCATATTGTGTTCGTCCTCCTTTTATGTGTTTCTATCCATCTTTCCTATACCTTCTTCCATTTACTTAGATTAGAATGAATATCTTGATGTTTTATTGTTTATCAGTTACAAATATGAAAGATCCGAGTCCTTAGCTCTGTCAGTAGTGTGTCTGCCTACTAAGCTAAGGGTCCCGGGTTCGATTCCTGGCATGGCCGAAAAATGTATCATTGGCGAAATGTGGGTTTAGCCTTTCACATTAATAAACTAACGACTGAGGACTGGATGTTGTGCCTGTCCCAGTCTTAAGTAAAATTATAAGGCATTTGATGCTAAGACAGGCCTAGCAAGCCGGTAGTGGAGAATATATAGCTTGAATAAAAAAACCGACCCTGGTCACAGGCTGGAAACAGTTGATGATTGTAGAGTTTCTGGACATTGTCCAAGAAGTTTTCACCTCGACACTGGTTTCCATAGTATGGGTACCACAAAGATTTAACGTATACAATGCACTTGAGGATTGGATTAAATTAATTCTATGATATTTTTTATTTTGTTTGCTTCCAAGCGTTGCCTTCCCCCCTTTCCCTTCCTCTTTAATTACAACCACCAACAAGTGCTGTGTGTTACCCTATCATAAAAGCCTCTGCCGTTGGACTAATGTAGAAAGATAACCAGTTAGGGTTAGGAAAGTAGCAACATAATAAAACAAATGCTTTTACTGATCTAAACGAAAATTTTTTATGGGCGTATGCCAGAGGCAAACTGATGTTTGGTCTTAACAAGTTAACTAGAACACAAGTCAATAGTATCTCTTTCACTCAGTAAAACTGGCCTCGTGTAAAAGTATTATCATAGTAGAATTGGCTCAAGACTTGAATCTAAGAATTGAAAGTCAATTTTGACTATTGGAACTTATATATTGGTACCCGCAGATAAAATATTGATCTGACACCGTAGCTTAGTTGATAACATGTCTGTCTACTGAGCAAAGGGTTCCCGGCATGGCCAAAAATTTATCACTTGGAATGTGGGTTTACACTTCCATTGTGATATATTAACGGCCGGGGACTGGATGTTGTGCCTGTCCTAGTCTTAAGTTAGATAATAAGGCATATTAAGCTACAACAGGCCTAGCAAGCCGGTATTGGAAAATATATGGCTTGAATAAAAAAACTGACGTGTGTGTGTTTTTATATATTTAATTATTTAAGAAATTTTATATAATTTTTTTCATGCAAAGTGAATACAAGATATGATTAAAAGCCATGAGCATTTGAATAATTTAGTAAAACTAATACTCACCCTTTAGCTCGGCAGTCTGTGTATTGGTGCACAGCTTGATGTCAGCACATATCAAGTTAGGGTCTAGTTCCTGAACCAGCAGAGAGATGACAAGGTCAGCGTACTCATCTACGAAGGCATTACAGTCGGTGCCAACAGTAGAGGGGAGGTAGTTACATACGTCGTGTACGGCAACCTTGATTTCCTCCTGCAAAATTAACACTAGAGTTATATGTGAGAAAAATGTGGGAAGAATTCAATCCACAACAGGTAACAACTTCTTTGTTTCTTCTGTCTTCTAAAATAGTCACACGCACATTTAGATTCAAATTTGACTGTTCCTATTATAGAAGACAGAAGAAAAAAACATTGTGTCTCCTTTTGTGCATTGGATTCTTTCCAAATTTTCCTCTTTCCCTAGGTGGGCTTTCTTCATTAAATTTGGACCTATTAGTTTTTAATGACTCCTAACACAGACTTGCTAACCGGTGGCGTACACAGTGACAAAGGGTAGGCCGATGATCCAATTTTGTTACAAATTAGCTTAAATATTAGCATTTGCCTTCTCTGAAATCAAAATTTTTCTGGGGGAGAAATCCCCGGAACCCCACTTTCTTACCCCCCCTACTTCAAATCAAATTTGCAATTATGAAAATTAATATGTAAAAAGCCCCCCAGCTCAAAATCCTGGGTGTGCCCCTGGTTTCTAAAGTTAGGATACAAGGGGTACATAAGATAGCTGAAGAAGCTAGGATGAGATGGTATGATGACGTAATGAGGATGGAAGGGGAGAGGATTCCAAAAAGATTAATGGTTAAAAGAATATATTCATTAAATTTAAGTTCAGTTCGATTCAATACTTGGAAGGGTTTTGAGATGCCAACTTGAATTCGGGGTGAAAAACACTATAGACCCATAAATTGCATTTATAATTATTTTTTTTAATGGTAAATAATAATAATTACAAAATATTATGACCATATCTAAGTGAAATACCTCTGTCTTCTTGTCTTTAAGCATAGTATCCAGCTTGGACATGACAAACTCGCAAATAACACATTGCGTGGATTCTCCCACTCGTCTCCCTTGTACTCTCTCTGGAACCACGAGTGAATCCTCCTTCCTTTGCACTGACACCTTAACGCCGTCACCTTGCGCCAACACATGGGCCATAGGTATTGAAGGGATATCATTGCTCACTATAATACAAGAGATTGAACAGAGATCTAGTGATCATTCAAATATCAACATAAGTGAATTAACTTTAAGGGCTGAGACCTTATAATCCTTGAATTCTTAAGGGTGTATGGAGATTAAAGAAAATATAAATTTCAGGTAAAATTATTTTTTCTTTCAAATTTTGTATTGGAGCTTTAATACTGCTTATTAGTGGCTCAGTCCGAACATAGTTATAGGACAAACTTAGCAACCAGATAACAGAACATCAATAAACACTTATTTGAATGTTAACATTTAGTTACTATCGCCGTTCCCTCTTGTGTTCATAATTTTTTTCAAGATTAGGATTCGTAAAGTATTGTATTTAACCTAGCTTTAATTATTTAATTATAAAGGATGGTAAAACAAATAGGGAAGAAAAGATTGGAAACATATAAAAGGGAATGAACACATTATGGATTTTACAAGGAAAAGAGTAACACAGTTCACACTTTACATTGCTGCCACTGGACAAAGAGGCATCTATTACCTCTGCGTCCAGTGGAAACAATGAAAAGTGTGAACCATGTTTCTCTTTTCATTGTAAAAGCCAAATCGTGTTTATTCTCTTTAATTCTGTTTCAATCCCTCATGCTCCTCAAGCTAACAGTGGTTACACATCACGGTACTAATAATCAAGGTGTGCTAATTACTGATGAAGATATGAAAATAAATAGAAATAATAGTTTATAAATAGCAACTTACATATCTCAATGGAACTCTCGGTAGCTATTTTGGTTCCCTGAGGATCGCAAAGCTTAAGGTAGGTGCAGACCTCCTGCGGGGTGAAGTCGGCCACAATCATGTCCACTAGCTCCTGAGCGTATTTGTCAACAAAGTCCTGGCACTCTGAGATTAGAGACTTGGGCAGACTGGTGCATAATGTATCCAGCTCTTCCCTTATATTCTCCTGATACATTACAGATAGCAAATTTAACATTACATTGCAATCAACTAGTTTCCTGTTTCTTTATTATATTTATGATAAATTAGACAGCACATTTTACATTGCATTGCGAACACATCACATACGACTAATTTTACATCATAATAGAATTGGAAGAAGTAACAGAAAGTGTGGATAGAAGCATATAAAAGGGAACAATCACAAAATGGCTTTTACAATTAAAAGAACACAGTTCACAATTTACATTGCTGCCAGTGGATAAAGAGGTAATGACCGCCTCTTGAAGAAAATCAATTGTTACCGCCCAATCCCTTAACTCAGGTTTCATTCTATCAAAACTCATTAGGAGGGAGTGTGAAACGTGCAACACAACTTCCTAAATTAGGAAACGTAGGTCGGGAGATTGGGTGATAACAAATGATTTTCTTCAAGAGGCCGCCATAGCCTCTTATTACAGTTGCAGCAATGTAAAGTTTGAACTGTGTTCTTATTTTAATTGTAAAAGCCATATTGTGTTCATTCCCTTGTTTCTATCCACCTTTACTGTACCTGTATAAGCTATTTAATTTACATGACACTGACAGTTTCACTTATAAATCATTTAGTAGTTTAGAAATTGTTGAAATTAATATCAAATTTCACAATAATAACATATTAGTCCAATTTGAATTATTCTTGATTAAAGTTGCAATGCCATGACAAGGCAATGTAAATAAAATTAGCTAGGTAGATCACTAAATATTTGAATAACCATTATTTTTACAATTATTTTTAAACATAAGATATTTAAAACTTGTATTAATATGTAAAACTACCATTAGTTTATATTTGGTTACATAATTATGTTGGTTAACCTTTCTAGAATCTGTGATTATCAACAGTGCATAGATATTTTACCAAACTTACCCCATCAAAAAATTAGCATTTACTTTTCCATATTGTAAACTATAAATATTATTTTTCATTTTAAAGTATGAACATCAACTTTTATGCATTATAAATTGAAAATGAAATAAATTCTATTCAAAGCCCATATATATGGCACATGTGCACCTGCGCATAGAGGAATGGAATTGGAACCGAAGAAGTGATTATGCACAGTTATTACATTAAGGACTAATAAATGGAATATAAAACAGTTTAAATTTCTAACCGATTGTAATTCTTAAGTTTGCTGGGTAGTTAAAGCTACGGAGGCTTATTTTGGGGAAATATTAGCTCATTATGTCAGTTTTATTATCTATTGTTGGTTAGTGTAATTGTAATGTCTTCAAAAGACAGGAGTGTTGAAATAATTGTATTTTTTCTATTTTATTTTTATTTGAGTGTCATTGTTTTTTAAATCATGTTTTTTTAAAGTGTTATAGTAAAATTTTAAAAACAATATTTTCATTTTTTAAACTTATTTTCAAAAGTATTTACTATTTTTAAATATGAGTGTCATTCTTAATTTAAGAACATGTGTTGTTTTTACTGGTGACATTTCAAATATACTATTTTACTTTTAAAATACACAAATACTAATTTTAACATTTTAAAATTATGAATATACTCAAAATAAAAAATCACGCATGCACACACATGCCCACACGCACACACACAAGCTTGGTTTTTTTAATTCGAGGCGAATACTTCAAAAAGCTCCCCACAAAATTTGATGTAAAGGGTCTTACCTCAGTCTTATTGTCCTTAAGTTTGACAATGACTTCCTGAACCGCAAATAGGCAGAGAGGGCAGGTAGGGCTGTCTTGAACTCTGGTGTTAAGGTCGAGAAGCAATCCTTGTCCAGGGCAAATCGACAGCTTCGGGCAAAGCTGAGAGGAAACAATAACCTTGTCTGGTCTTACTTAAATATGTGGCATTCTCTGTGTGGTAGGAAATTTATTTTCCTGACTAAGAGTGAAAATTTCCTTTACTCTAGATACCTTTCTTATTTAAAGTTTGCCTGCCTGGAAGGTTTCGCTTACATAATCATGGAACCTGATGCATTAAAATTTTCACCGAAAGAACCAAATCTGACAGATAAAAATGTTACTAGAAAGAACCAAATCTGACAGATGAAAAAGTTACTAGAGTCCATTCGCCATAGGAGTGGTGGTAACTGACAGCTAATAGAATATGTAAAAACGGTTAAAAGAAAAGCATAATTAAAAACTTTTTTTTGTTGTGAAAGTTTTGATTGCCAAAAGTGACGGCAATTCATTATATTATTATCTTGCAGATAATATGGTTTGGCGAATGGATATATGAGAGTAAATTTGGTAACTATTACTAGCTGTCAGTTACCACAACTCATATGGTGAATAGACTATACATAGATCTACTTTCATATATTCATATGCCAAGTTAAGTGATATAGCTCTCAGTTTTTATAGACATCATAGGTACATGTAAAATAACTACTATTATAGTAAATTAAACATTAGAAGGAGGCTAGAAGGGCAAGGCGTATACACCAGAAAACTGTAGGCCTCAAAGTTCACAGTTAAAACACAACCAAACACATAATTATTTAATTTTCAGGGTACATCAGTCCCCTTCTTCTGCAGAAGAGACTAAAACACAGACTGGACTATGGCAGCATGGCTAGAGGTTGATCATGATTACTTAGATTCTGTTGTTGCCTGTTTCTTGATTCAAAAATACAGAATCCAAGCCTAAACCTTTTTGTGAATCAAGAAACCGGCAACAACAGTATCTAAGTGATCAAGATGAACCTTTAGCCATGCAGCCATGGTCCAGTCTGTGTTTTACTCTCTTCTGCTGAAGAAGGGGACTGATGTACCCTGAAAATTACATAATTATGTATTTGGTTGTGTTTTAGGTGTGAACTTTGAGGCCTGTAGTTTTCTTTTAAGTGTGGAGGCCTTGCCCTTCTATTCTTGTTTCTATGTTTAATTTAGTATAGCCGTTTGGCGCCATATGCTCATTATTAATACAGTATTATCAACTTTGACAGAAAAAAATATTTTAGTTTTTTCTAAAATGAAAATAAGACTGTAATCACCCTTCACTTTTTAATTTATTTATTTTGCGAATAATAATGAACTTGTTAAGGTTGAGAAATTGTAAACTACAATTGAAAAATCAAGGGTTAAAGTTAAAGAATCAAAATTGAGAAAAATAAGAATGGTGATATATCTAAAATCTAGTTCTTACTTGTGAGGGGTCTATTTCCTGAGCCAGTAGTGCCACCGCAGCATCACCATAAGTGTCCACGAAGCTGCGGCACTGCTCTGTCACAGAGGAAGGGAGCTCATCGCAAGCCTTATCTACCTCCTTCTTTATATCCTCCTACAGAAAATATGGCCGGTGTAAAGTCAAGAGAAATAATGGATTATTTAAATATTTAAATCCTTAAGGAGATTTGATAAGAAAATCTATTTTTTTAACTTTTCTTCAAATATATAATTGAAATCATTTTTAGGGTTATTATGATGTTTATTGGTTGTTAATTATCTTCTACAACTACTTTTTATAATGTTTCTAAAATGGACTCTCTTCCATCTACTTTTTCTCGAAATAATTCCAACTCATCTAATAAAAAAAATCGCCTAAAATTAATTTTAGCCAATTGCTAAAATCCAATAATGTGAACAACACCAAGAGTGTTATGCCACCACTATCTGGGCCACTGTCTGTGTTTGCCAGCATGAAAGAAAAATTTACGTTGGTGTTTCGTCAGAAAATAAAGTTAACTAATCCCAAAACGTGCGAGGATCTGTTGGTTCAGCGTTTAAGTCCGCAAAACTTGTTGCCTGCAAACAATATTAGTATTAACTTGTTTTCACCTTTATGTACCGCTCAAACTGTGGTCTAGTGGTCAGAGTTTCTATCTACAGATTCAAAGCTTCCGGGTTCGATCCCCGAAGCAGTGGGTCTGGGATGGGGTTAACTCAGCCTCGATGGACACTTGAAGAGCTACTTGAATGAACAAGTAGTGGTTCTAGTCTAGAAAACTGAAATTAACAGTTGGAGGATTTTTTTGAACTGATCACATGACACCCTCTATCTGAAAAAGTTGGCACTATCTTAACCAACAAATGGCGGGCGCTTGGTCGGTATGACTCGATTGCAACCTTACACCATGAGTAAAATATTACAATCCTACAGTTGTCAGCAGTGTGAGCCTGTTGAACAAATGCACTTACCTCTGTGGCCGGCTGTGTTATAACTTGCTGAAGGTAATGAAGGAAGTACTCGCAAAATGTACACAATTGCTTGTTCCCAACATTCAGGATGCTCATAGGTACCATAAGGCGCTCAATAGGGAGCTGAACGCTCGAAGGGTCTGACACCTTCACCTCTAAATGAGGAAATATAACGAGTGAGATTAATGACAAACATTTAATTTCTATTAAAGCAATCAGAAACATCCTTTTGTTGATACTTTAAATCTATTCAAGCTCATTTGGTTCTAATGTCTCACTAAGTGCCCTACAAGGATTTAAACTTTTTTTCCCTACTGGGAGGCCTCATCAGCATTAGGCATGTAGCCAAGGAGATATCACCCACATTTAAATAATACAGTTGAACTTGAGTAATCTGGACCCTTCCTATTAAACCAGACATTGCTTAATCCAGATAGGCCTTTTCCTAAAATAATACATTAATAAACACCAATGAAATGAGTGCTAAAGGAAAACAACAGAAGATCAGTACTGTTTTCAAACCTGTTAGTGTGGTACGTTATGCGATGTGATATTAATTTCTTCCCTAGAGATTATTTTCGATATGTATTGCTTTAAATGTAAAATAAATGTGGTTTAGGCTGTTTTAACCATACCTTGCCTTGTTTTATAGGTTATTTTTTTAATCCAGGAAACTTCAAGCTACAATCAATAAGGTTCTAGTATACTGCTAAAAAGCCGCTTGCATTTTTTTTAAAAGCTGGAGTGAGAAATTTATTTTCTAGGTTAAAAGTTAAGAACCAAGAAGAATTAATAGCGCTACTAGATTGAGAAAGAAAAAAATGAGTTTTTATGAGTACAAAAAAATTCTCTGAAGACACAATCAAACAAACTTTTTGTAGTAAATATAATCTCTATTTGTCAAGTTTAATTAGAAATGGGGACAACATTTCAATCGACAAAACTGAAAAAGAAGTTTCTCTATAAAATAAGATTCTCAATCCTGATCTGGGGGGTGGGGGTGGGAGGGGAGGGTTGACTCAACCTAAACACAGCAATAACTAGTGTGGCTAACCAAATACATTTGAAATTAGTAGGGGTGTGAAAAGTCTTTTTTCAATTCGAAACAAGTTCTAATCAAATATAAAATATTTTCAAAGCTGAATCAAAGTTTAAATATCCTTTTAAATATCTTATGCTCAGAAAAATATTATATTGTACTTATTTATATAATTTTATGCACTAAAATTTTTATAAGATTATTTTATTGCGCAAATGATTGTAATATTTAATTCTAATCTGAAAAATCAATTTATTATCAAAGCATGTTATTCAATTACTTTTGATTTTTTTTCATATTATGATTATTAATTTGTAATATACCTAACACCTTTGAATGGCAATAATTGAACACACACTAGAATGTTTTAACTGTCAATCCTTTTATTTATTTGCGAAGCTCGCAATTGTCAAAACAAGTCCCCCCCCTTAAATCATAGATATGAAAATTAACCAACCTGAGTGGTCTGAAGAAAGAGGAACCCATGTCCATGGGACAATGTCATCACCTACATTATCAATCTTATGTGGGCTGGACTCCATCGATTCAATTGTCTTCATTGGGAGGAGTGGCCATATCGGGACCTGGAACATATTACAATTGTATTTCACTTCATCATTAAGATCAATTATGGCCTGCTTCGGTGGTGTAGTTAGTTAACGCGCTAGTATCGTGTTGAGCTATACTGCCGAGGACAGGAAAATCAATGTACAACTCTCGGTCGGCTGAACTGAAAAAGGGGGGTTCCTAAATTATTTTCCACTCTCCCTCAACGCAAATGAGAGTTAACTTTCTCTAAATTCAAACCTTCCTTATTCCTTACCCTTTAGCGTAATTAGTACCCGAATGGGTAGTAATACGCAGTGCTAAAAAAGGATAAATTATGAATAGAATGCCCCAATTGGCCCAACTTGAAATCTGCATCAGAAAAATAGCTCGGCAATCAGGAGTGAAATAACAAAACTCTCAAATCCAATAGAATTTGGGAAGATTTATGTTTTTAGTAGGGGTGTGAGAGTAGGCATTTTCATTTCAAGTCAAGTTCGAATCGAGTTTGAATAATCTTTTTTTTATAAATCTCAAGTATGAAGACAGATTTTTAGAAAAAAGAAAAAAAAATTTGTGGAAAAAATTATAGGCACAAAAATTTGAATTCTTAAATATATTTTTAAATTAGAGAAAAGGAAATATTGAGAGACTTTATCTGCAATGAAATAATATCTTAAAATTGAATAGAATTACTCAAACTTTGGATTTGAAGGAAAAAATTGAACGTTCCGAGTACTCAATATTTCAAATTTTGTAAAAATCTTTAAGTCGAGTTCAGGAAACTACTAAAACTAAACTCAAAACTTGAATTTTTGAATACTCGCACAGTCCTAATATTTATTGCATATTGCATGATCATTAGTTAAGTTGGTTTTTGGTAGCACCCTAGAGGTTCCAGAAACTTGTAAAGAGATGTAGTCTTGAGGTGAGCTATGACCACGCATAATAATTGTAGCAATAAAATCGTTAAGATAATATATCTTAAAATTAAATATATCTTATTAAAAAAAACCCACAAATACGTGCCTAATAACAAGATCCAGGATTTTTTTTTGTAGTTACATATTTTAATCCCGCCAGTTAGAATTGCTACTACAACTGAAATGTCAGTGAATTAGGTTGTTTGGGACTGTATTTTTATTTTCTATATTTTACTTATTTTCTATCACCTGTGTCGACGGGTGAATGGTCTAAGGTGCCACTATCACAATAGACTAGACTGCCAATGAGAGGGAGATCATAGTTCAATCATGGCCGGGTGTACTAAGGAAGGCTTTTCCTAAATGGTTTACCACTCACACTCTCCATGAAAATGCAGGTACACTTCCTTTAAATTCAACCTTTTTTTTATCCGTAATGCATTAGTGTAATTAGTCCATAAGTGTATAACCCAAACTGGTAGTAAGACGCAGTGCTGAAAAAACCTTTTGTTCTGTAAGGTTCTTCCTATGAATATTGGATTGTACTTGTTTCTATCAAGGTCTAAAATTGCAACTTTTTAGATTGGTTCCCTTCATTATCAAAGTTTACACTTTTGTTATACATGGAAGAAGGTACAGGAAAGGTGGATAGAAACATATAAAAGGGAACAAAAGTATATAATATTTCCATTATTCCCATACATTTCTTAGTCATTTATTTTCAATTTCTAAATATTTATATTTATTCATTTGGGGTATTTAACGTGCACTTTCTGAACCAAATGATTATATCAGCACACGAGAATGTCCATGAGAGAGAACGGAAAGGCCCAACCAATTTTGCCGGGAAAGGTATTTTCATACACCTTCCAGGGTTCTTTTAAATGCCACAATCAACATGGAACCGACGGCTCTACTTCCCCTCGTAAGGAAGTTGTGCTATGGATATTTATTGCTCAAGAAAAATTTGTCGACTTTAAAACCACAAACATCCATTGGGTCCTTAGGCAAGCACTTTACCCCAAGACTATCAAGGTTGACCATTTCTAAATATTTACCAACTTTTAATTAGTAATAAAATTGAATACATTAGCTAAAAAATAATTGGCAAAGGGTTTGAGAAGAAGAAAGGGCTGAAACATACGTTTTCAGCTTTTATTACTTTGAAGAAGGTAGCTGCGATTTTTTTTTAAATCATGACATTTAAACCAATACATATTAAAAATAAAGAGAAGAGTACATTTTAAAGTATTGAGATTTCTTTGCTGTATTTCATCACATATTCAGTAAACTTATTTTATTAAGATGAAGTAAATTCTCTAAAGCAGAGGTGACCACACAGTCAACCGTAATTTATTGGTCGATCTCGGCCACTAGTTTGGTCGATCGATTAAAAATGATTGAGAGAAAGAAAATGAAAGAGAGAGTTTGCAGATTTGTCTCAAATCAACACTAGAAAATTGAAATATCGAAGCTGTCTGACTATAACCATTTAAAATCCTGCATTCATTTATGACAGAGTAATTATGAACTCTCATTCAACAAACTGTCCTAAGATTATGTGGCTTCATGCATCCGCTTCTAAGTCAAGTGTTTAGTGATAAAATATATTTTTTAGGGAAATTATATTTATTATGTGGTTTGATGAAAAACTCAGTTTCAATGTGTGAAAGTAAGTTCTTATATGCAATATAATTTTACTATTAAAACAACACAAAATAGGTTATTAATTTTTACCAATGAAACAAACAATTTAAACCTTTGGTTCTGTGGTAAATGACAAAGGATTTTCCTTCTCTGGAGTAGATCCCTAGATCAAAAAGTCTGGCCACTCCTGCTCTAAAGTATCAGTAAAAGAACTATTAAAATAGATTAAATTCTTGTTTCTACACCTTACCTGAGATCTGTCGACTGTTGTGTTCTTACACAACTCAACGAGATCACAAACTTCAACTGGGTCTAGGTTGTTGACGAGATAATCGTAGGCGAGTTGGTAATACTGATCTACCATGCTCAAGCACTGGAATCATAACAACAAATCACTAACACTTAAAATGTGTTTCCCTGTACAGAATATTAAGAGTATTTGTATTTTTTCCAAGAAAGTACAGGAAAGAGTAACAACAATAGATAAAAGTACAAACAGAAAGTCTTGCACAATGAAGAAGGAAGTGTACATACTACTTTAGGGCTAATGGATATAGCTAGGATTGGATCCTTAAGGAAACTAACTGTTAATTTCCATTTTTTGTTTCTTTTTATTAAAGGTATGGATTGCATCCCACTTTTTTTAATAGATGTCACGATGAAACCCGCCTTGGTGGTGTAGTTAGCTAATGCGCTAGTTTCATGTTGAGTTAGAATGTCGATGACGGGGAGATCGAGGTTCGAACCTTGCTTGGGTAAACTGGAGTGGTTTTTCCTAAATGGTTTTCCACTCTCCCTCCACACAAATCCCGATTCACTCTCTCTAAATTCAACCTTCCCAATTCCTAGACCATTAGCGTAATTAGTACTTAAGTGTATAACCCGAACGGGTAGTTAGATGCGGTGCTAAGTATCTAGGGATGAAACCCTCAAATACTTGAACCCTAGAATACTTAAGAATACTCGAGATTTGAGGATTTGAGAGTTAAATCTTTAGATTTTTTTTTTCAATGTTTCAAATGAAATTTGTGTGCTTTAATACTTCCTATTGGTGGTTCAGAACCAACTTAACTACAGGACAAACTCGACAACCAGGGCCCACACCATTAATTGAATACTTAACTGTAATAAAGCACTAGGCTAATTCATGGTTTAAATTAGGAGGGATATCCAGCACACTTAGGTGATACTGGAGTAGAAATTTCTACTCCAGTACTCACTAAAGTAGAAATTTCTACTCCAGTACTCACCAAAGTAGAAATTTCTACTCCAGTACTCACCAAAGTAGAAATTTCTACTCCAGTATCACCAAAGTGTGCTGGATATCCCTCCTAATTTAAACCTTGAATACTTAACTGTAATTAATGGATTATAAGAACCTTTTTTAGCATTTAGTTACTATTTATTCAGCGGTTCATGATTTTTTTCTAATATTCAGATTCAAATTTGAGATTTTAAAGTAAAAGAAGATTTTAATTCATCAAATAGTGGATTTAACCCAACTCTACATAATTCCGCTTTTAAATTTTAATCTCAAATTTTCTATTCCCAATTCCTAATCCTTTTCAATACATC
The DNA here is from genome assembly GCA_902151455.1 of Timema bartmani. Classification (NCBI taxonomy): domain Eukaryota; kingdom Metazoa; phylum Arthropoda; class Insecta; order Phasmatodea; family Timematidae; genus Timema; species Timema bartmani. The sequence goes on along the minus strand of CABFWB010000118.1, from coordinate 109,066 downwards.
CAACTTTACATTAAAACTTTTGTTATTTATTTATTTAATCATGTACTATAACGTAGTGTGGCTGAAATAAAAGCTAACAAACTAAATAAATGGCCTAGTTTGATTTTCTTAAGTTTTTAAAATGGTGTAATGCATGTTTCACACTCCCTCCTGACGAGTTCCAAAAGAATGAAACCCAGGCTTGGGGATTGGGCGGTAATGAACAATTTTCTTCAAGAAGCAGCCATTACCTCTTTGTCCAGTGGAAGCAATGTTATATGTGAGCTCTTTTTTGTAAAAGTCATATTGTGTTTGTTCCCTTTAATACATTTCTGTCAACTGTACCTCCTTCCGAATAAAACGTTTATTTAAATTTAAGAACTAAGAATCAAGATATCGAAAATTGTGATAGTAAGATTGATTCTTGTTTATTTAGATACCACTAAGAATAAAGGGTATTGAGGAACTGTGTTCGACATCCTTACACATTTTCCATTCCCTCCTGAACAAATCTGGTAATACAAAACCTAGTTTGATAAATTGGGGCAGCAATTGTTCAAGTTACGGAGGTGAAGAGTTGGGCTTTGTGTAGTGATACCAGTGTAATCTATCTTTCACTTTTAATTGAGCATACCAGTTTATGGTTGTCATTTTATTTGTTCATATTATCTTTTCCTGTAATTAATATCAAAGAGAATGAGGGAGATGTATGTAGGAAAGAGACCGCAAAAGAGGCCAAGAAAGAGATGGGAGGAGGAGATAACGTGTTCAAGTATGAGGAGAAGAATGGAAGCAAACTAAGACGGCAGAATGGTGGAAGGTGGGAGAAGATGGAGGTATTTTACTTTTTACCAAACAGACCCGGCATTATGCTTGAAACAGTTGATGATGAGATTTTCCTATACCTTCTGCCATATTTTCATATTTATGTTTTAGAAAGTCACCGACCTCTGACTTAAAAGATCTGGTCTGCTTGCAGAGTCCCTCCAGCACTTCTCTGAATTCCAGTTCTGTCGTGTTGGCAACAAGAATGTTCTTAAGGTGCACCACCAATTGTTCACACAACTCGCATGGGACGTCTTCTTTCAACTGTGGTACAAAGCCAACTGTGGATTTGTGGGTCACCTCCACTACCTAAAAAAAAAAGAGGAGGCAAATATGGAGGAGAAAAGCTCTTAAAAAAGTTATCTTAACTCTAGGCTTTGCCAATCAGATTTCAATGGGGACAGACATTACCAGAGCCACCCGTTAAGGTCATTCAACCATCAACAATTTAATGCACAATTTTAACAAGTGTTTATAAGCTTTAAATAGTGATTCAACTCTACCACCCATAAGCAGTAAATAGTTTGTCGCCCACCTTTCCTACCTTAATTTACACCCTTCTTCCCCTACCCCCCCTCATGCACCAACACACACACATACCATATACATAAGTGATATTTGTGGAGTAACAGGTAAAAAGGACTCACATTATTTGATTATCTATTATAGTGAAGTTTTATAAAAGTAGTAAGAATATGAGCAAGAACTTGAAAATTGAAATAAATACTCTTCACGATCACAACATACAAATTCAAATGTTTATATCTCTTTAAGAAAAACGACATAGAGCTTTTTAAGTTAGTTTGTAATAATTTTTTTTAAATTTAATATGTGTAATTATGTATCACACAATACTATAGTAAGACAGTGTAGAAACACTGTACAGTGATGTAAAGTGAGTGATAGTGAAGGAAGCCAACCTGAAAGGATAGTTGGGTTAGGATTAACTAAAATGGATAAATTCTGGATATTTTCCAGAGCTTCCAGACATTTTCTGGAGCTTCCAGGATCTTGTCCACTCTTATTAATAATAAATGGCTGGTTTTGAAGAATGTTCCCCAACATTTTTTGTGGCCTTTAGCGTGCAGACCCATAGTAACAACGCTTTGGACGGACAAATTCACCTTCCTGTGCTCATGGAACTTGTCTGAACAGACACCGGAGATATGGCAGAACCCTTCAGGTTCGAGATTCGTGTCCAGGTGGGCATATATGTCGTTGAAATATGTGATGACAATGGCGGAGCAACCATCGGATAGACTGCTCAGCTTCCCACAGGCCTGAAAACAAGGGACACAGATGATCATGTGGGACCTCTAGTAGAGTATAGCATGGAAGTGTGTAGCTCGACAGAAGACGTGATCATGCACAATTATTATTTATTACACTAAAGACTAATACACCAATTATGAAACATTTCAAATTTCTGTTTATGATTCTTATGTTTACTTATAGGTAGGGACATGCAAAATTCGCAATTGCGATAAAACAAATTTTTACACGAATTCTACTGTTTTCACACAAATTTAAGCTTTTTTCCTAAATAAACACAAAGTATTTGTAATTTGGTAAATACCACATCATGAAATATAACTTTCAACACAGTTACACTTGTGATAGCACTATACCAGGGCTGCCGTTTATACAAATAGAATCAGTTTTTACTTATTTTATAGGTATAAAATGGATCATAGGAAAAATGAGTGTTTTCAGGATATTTAAGCTTTCTTTTATCTGAGGTTAGCATTAAAAATCATGATTTCTACTTTTACACATTATGATGCCTAAATTTTGATAGATTGATTCTTTGTTTACAGCCTTTAAATATTTTATGCTAGGTCCAAGAAAGGACATTAATATATGAAGAGTCTACTGCAAAAATAATGGATGTCAAAAATTCTTATTTATCAAGAAACAGTTTTTAAAGTTGAAAACCTTTATACTGGACGACTATTTTATTTAGAAAAGCATTTAACTTATAAGCTTTTAAGACAGTAGAGAAAACTTGAATTATCTAATAATTCCAAAACATAAAATACAGTTTTTATACATAAAAACATTTGTTAGCTACACAATAAAAAAGTGCAAAAACGCTGAATGTATGAAAAAAGTCCAAGAATGATGAATGTCTTGGGGTAGAAATTTAGCACTTATAGAACCAAAGAACAGTACACGTTACATGTGAAAGTCACTAAGAAAGTTATTATAAAGAAATTTACTAATAAAATTCACTCATCTCTTGTCACTGTGATTCTTTACTTTTCTTTTTTCTGTCCTTTCTCTTTATGCGGAGGCATACTATATAACTCCCTGGCCTCTTGCCCACAAAATTACATGAGATGTTGCAAGTCTATGAACTACTCATATGAAATTGACAGGAGATCTGTAATATGATGTTCATAATCATAAAATTGTACTATCTATCTGATAACGAGCTATCTGACAATTTCTTTTCAGCGACCTTCTTCTCTGCTTGGTTCTTGTCATAGCTGACACAAGAATCCAAAACTTATGTTAAACTGTGTATTAAAAATAGTTCTGTTAAACTGTGTATTAAAAATAGTTCTGTTAAACTCATAGTACAATGTTGCTAAGTTTTGTTCCTTATATACCTCATAAATTTTCTTCACATTTGACACAGCGGGAAGGTAGATTTTACCACTTTTGCGCTTACAATAGTGACTAGGCCTACCATTAAAAGAAGCTTATTTGATGGGTTACACTTTTCTCAACATTAGGAGGCATTTTACAATGCGAGTGATTGTATTTACACTGCTTATCTTTTGGTGCCAGTCCAGTCTTCTTACATGATGTCTGTAATATGTGTAGGTACCCTCCTTGAAGTTATGCCATGGATAGATATAAAAGCCTTCGCCCACACTAAAATTTTACTCACATAATTATCATCGCAATCTCTAACTTTGTAAACATTTTCATGAAATTTTGCATTCTTTTCTTCTTTAAATGGCCTATGTTTTAACTGCATTAACTGACATTAAAACAAGCAGATATGAGTTTTGTTCATAAGAGCTTGTCATTTGAATGAATTAACTAATTCTTTTTTGCTTTGTATATCAGAAACATTTTTAAAACAATTAAACCACACACACACTCACAGTCTGGGCCAGTCTTGTGACTACATAACCTCATATTTTTCATACCACTTTTATTCCTTTTCTTACTTGCAGCTGTTTTCATTTTTACTTGATACGGGTTCACTATCACTTTCTGGATTCATGATGTTTGTATACAGAACCAAACAAAAAGGAAGCTATTAAACAAACACTGCAACTATCTAAAACAACAGACCATACCCTAGCTGCATTACTGGCAAACTGACGGAGCACAATCAGATCTGTATGGTACAATACACAGGTCAATGGAGCCTTTTTTTATGACATCCATCATTCTTGCTATGTTTACCAGTGACAGCCAGCATTCTTACCCTGTATGAGATTAATTCTCTCCTCTGTAACTCAGGAACCATAACCATTATAGCTGTGGATTCTCGTGGTATAATTCTAAACCACTTAAAGTCTATATTGCCAGACTTAACTCATTTTCGCAAAAAAGTGACATCCATCTTTTTGCGGTGGACTTTTCATATATGGACCTTGCTACAGGTGGCCATGTTTGGAAAAATTATATCTTCTTAGTTTTTATTCCCTTCTCCTTATTTGATAATAGTTTATTCTTCTATGACGACATGTTTTGGTGTTATTTGGTTCAAGCCTAAGTTGATAGTCGATTATTTCGATATTGCTATTCATAAGACTAGAAGTTAATGATATTGATATATCAAGCTTGATATTACTAAGCGTGAAATGTTGTATGCGTATTTATATTTGATTTTTTTCTGAATATGTTAATAAATAGTTAAATACACAATATGAACAAAAAATTTAGACAGTTTTATCCTAGTTTTTTTTAAATGAATAATAATTCGACTCATATTTATGTAAATAATAACATTGCTTTCAGCTTATGATATAATAGCTTTTTGAGAAAAATAACATCACTTTTCCTCTAAAAATAACCTCACCTTTTGCATGTCTCTACTTTTAGGATAAATAAAGCTACAGAAACTTATTTTGGGGAAATATTAGCTCATTAAAATGCCAATTTAATAAACTTTTTTGTAATTGTTAGTTAATTTTAATGTCTTGAAAGATAGTGTTGTTAACATGACTCAAATGAAAAAAATCCAAGCTTGAAGATCCCTTCCTATCTGTAGTGATTCTTGTATCTAACTGCAAACTTAAAAGGCTTGCCTTGCACAAGCTTTTCATTGCATGGTCACCTGAAAAGATCATTTGACATGGTATACGCTTTGTTTTGTACGTCCTTTAGTAAATGCAAAATGTCTTGTGACATTCAGGAACCTCTGTAAAGTACTTAAAATGACCATTTAACACACTGTATGTGTATAACCTAGTAAGACATGGTGATAAAAAAAATTGTGTAAAGTTTGTGATTCTTTTTATGTATCTTAATTTAATGCTGATACTTGAATACATTGAAATTTATTCCCATCTTGAATTTTTTTTTTCCCCTTGAATATTCTCAGTCAAAAGTGTCCCAGAGCAGTAAATGTAGTTTTATCTGATAGAAAATTTTATAAGGATTAAAAAAAAATCGTATTTACTCTTTATTATCTAGCTATACCGACCGAAACATAAAATTCAGAGATTCTATACCAGCCGTTGCATGTATATGCCAAAATCAAAATGGTGTCCTATAGAATTTATGCCCAGGTTACCAGATGTCCACCCAAGATTTTACCCTTCCTTTAGGTATACCCTAACAGGATTTGAAGAGAAAACTTTTCCACCTTAAAATTCCTACAGGTCTTAAGGTCCGGGTCATTATTGACACTTCTATAGTGAACTAGGAGAGAGCCTTCGTCTGTGTGCCCTCTTTCGACCCACATGCGAGACTAAATTTAGACTCCCATCAGGATTTGAACCAGCTTATAAGATGTATATTGGTCTGTGTTTGAACCTCTTACAATATCGATTGTGGCGAAAGCATTCCTCGTATAGTAGCTCTCCCCATAATATCCCTATCTAGAAAATGAACAGCAGTCATGTGTAGACTCTCAGCAACCAATCTGTCATGAATATGCTCTAGTAAAAAGGTCTCCTACCACTCACCTCTAGCATTTTCCCCAAGATGTCATCTCGAGACGCAGCGTGAAATCTTTTACCAAGCTCTGTCATCACAGTGTTGCAATCGGAGCACTCCTGAGAGGGACCGATAATTCTCTTCCATGGGACTGCAGACACTGGCTTACTCTGTAAGGAACACAATATGTGTCAAATAGAGATAGTTCAAATCCACTAATTTACAAATTATTATCGTTATTTTAACTTCTTGGAAGATCCTAGACCATTAATATAACACTTCTCTAAATGTATGAATTTTATCATTCATTTTAGCAAAAAAATGCTAAAACATTTAATTACATTATATATTTGGGAGAAGAAGAATAAAATTAATTTACATTAAAAGTGTTCTCTTTGTCGCTTTTGATGTAATCGACATGACAAATAAATATTATTTGTCAGTGGCATTAAGACTTAACATTTTTTTTTGGATTAATTTTTTTATATTTTCACTTATGCAAAAATTTTATACTTTTAAATATTCGGGGATTCGAAAGAAAGTTTAAGATTCAGACTCGAGAAATATAGTACAAAGAAATGTGGACTGAAAAGATTTCCATTCTATCCCTTGATGTGATGCAATCACTAAACTATTTTGCGTTTCTGAACTATGGTCGTCAATGACAGCCCGCCGATAATATTTTTGGAGGCCCAGTAGCGAATAAAATAAATTTAAGAAATCCCAGGTCTATTTTTCCAAAATTACAAAGATTGAGTAGGAAAACATCATGGAAGGTATTTATTAAAACAATATATATATGTGGGCTGTATTGAAGATCACTCTCAATCAATAATGATAGCCATTACTGCCCTTTACCTTGCTCTTAACCAGCATTTTGTCGATACGAGCACTGTTGCACAGCCCTGCCACAGAGCACACGACCGAAGGGTTCATCTGTGAAGCCAGCGTCTCGACTAGCTCTGGGATGAACTCGTCAGCTAGATCGCAGCACTCTTTGGAGACTACCTTGAGCGGTATCAGCTTACAGGAGCCCTCAAACACCTCCTTCAACTCCTCCTGTTTAGGTAATCAAGAAAAACATAATTTCTCACTCAAGTATCTTGAGCTAAGCTTGCCTCTTTTTTCAACCGAGCTATCCAAAATATGTAAACTTTCCAGTTTAATTTCCTATTGATCCCCAAATACTTTAATCAAGAATAAATAAAATAGTACAATAATAATTCAGCCAATAGCTGGAATACTATAATAACAACATCAAATAAATGTCAATGAACTTTTTAAATGAAATTTTCTACTAATATATTTTATGGGATTTGGTTACCACAACCTTAGACCTTTTAAAAAGTGTGATTTGAGCCAATCTTATCCCCCTTTCCTCTTAAATATAATATCATTAGACAGGATTCAAAACAGAGACCTTAAAAGATGAAAGACCATCACCATAATCATTTGTACTCTTACTATCAGGGCTGTGGAGTCAGAACCGTGAAGTGGGAAACAATTTTGGCTGGAGTTGGAGTCGGTAAAAATGTACTGACTCAAGACTATGGCTTCAAAAAACAACTTATGATATTATAATAATATATGATGATGGTCCGGGGTTCAATCCTCAGTCCCGGCACAGATTTATCTGATTGCCAAACCTTTCCTTCACCTCTGACAAGATGTGTATTAATTACAACTTGTGAATGTGGGGAATGCCAGGCCTCCACCGTGGTTCGGATTCCACGTTAAACTGTAGGTCCTCCATTTCATCTCACAATCACCCTACCATTGCACATTAGCGTAAGTGTGTATAACCCGAACGGGTAGTAAGACGCGGTGCTAATAATAATAATAATATATGATAAACATAACAATTTATCTTTATAATTTTTTTAACTTTTTATGACCAATGTTTGTCATTTTGTTTAACAAATTTATTTAAATATGAATTCACAATGCCAAATAAGCTTCCCATGAAGTAATCTGTAGAGGAGCATTTTACTGCAGTTGAGTAGGATTGGAAGGTTTGGCGTACTGACACCATTGTCCTGCTGAATATTGACTAATTAATTTCTTTTTACACACTAAAAAGAACAAATAAAGTGTGTACTAGGGTCAACATTATCAGCATATATTATAATTTTTCTAAAAGACCCTTTATAGTATAGTTTCAACATGTTGCTTGGAATAAAAAAAAATAAGTTGCACGAGTGATAAAATAACTTTTAAGATATTGGTCCTGTCTGATTTTTAAAGATGATCAGGTGAGGTCAAAGAGAAATGCCCCCTTTACACAAAACTAGATATGTTAAGAAACCTCTTAGCTTAATAAAAATATTTAATGTGCAGACCAATTTCTATAAGAACCTTGTCTGATAAAAGCTTTACTAGATCCACTTTCATGTATTTATGTAGTCATGTGAACTCCAGCTGTTACGTTTAATAGTTATTATCAATACAGAAAGTAATACCAATAATATAGTAAAAGGTCAATATTGACAACAAAATACATGTTTGAATTTTCTAAAAGGCTCTTCTTATGAAAAAATTGAGTACCACAAATAAAATATAGGTCTCAAGTACTAAAAGCCCCGCCTCCAGATTTTTCTCACCTGTGTCTCATTGCTCTCGAGTTGATCCCTGGCTTGTTTCACCATGTTCTTGCAGATAGTGCAGATATCATCATTATCTTCAGGCACCTGAGCATGTTCCCACACTGTTTGGATACAATGCTTCACAGCACCACAAGACTTGGCTGTCCTAAAAACAGACAACCTGTTTTACAAGTTGCCAATATGGCGCATACATTTTCTTTTAGATACACATTTTTATACCAAATGACTAGACTATTTTCATCAGGATTTTGTACAAAACAGATTTCCAACAAATGTTGTGTTTGACCAGTTGTTGCATTAGACCCTTCAATTGAAGAATAGAAGTCCTGGTATAACACAATCTATTAAAAAGTAGGCACAAGACGGCTCTTGGATAGCTCAGTGGTTAGAGGATTGTCATACTAAGTCAAAGGTTCCGGGTTTGTATTCCCATTTATAGGTGACATTTGGTTACAACGTTGTTAATAGGGTCGAGCCAGTCCCGTCCACACCTCAAAGCTAAATGTCTTGTAGGTTTATAGGTATTTGGGGGGGGCGCCTTGGAACTTAGCATCGATTCTTATAGCATAACTTAACTTTATAGGTAACAACGTTTTCTATAAAGTTACGTTTTTCAGTAATTTAACTAAGCATTATAGCAGGACTTAATGTAAACCTACCTACATGATGGCTGTAGTTTTAAAATAGCCCTAACATTTGTTAATCTTGTGACATTTATGACAAAATGTACCCCACACGTTCAGCTGATTTTGATTGTAAGGACAGTTTAGAAAATTCAAAAATATTTCTTTGTGACCAACATTAATAACATTTTACTTTGTTATTTGTGTTATTTTATGGGTATTGATAATATCTATGAAAAATAACAGCTGCCGATAACATGACTTGATGTATGAATATATTAAAATTGTATTAGAAGCCTTAGATACATAATGAATGAAAAATATTTAATAAATTTCAATACGCTACCATATTAGTTTAAAAAACTTGGTAACCATTGTTGCCTTAGAATTGTCATTATTTTTTGTTTTACCTGATCAAAAATGAATGTATATATTTTTCACTTGAATTTTGTGTAAATGTTTTTAGAAAGAATTTGATAATCTATTAACATAACTTCTTATTTAAATCAGTAAAACTTTTTTTTTAATAGGTCAGATACACTGTAAGTAATTCTAGTAGATTGTAGAAGGGAGCTCACTTGATGTTCTGGCACCAGTATACCGGGCCCTTGGCGCAAACATCCAGATCAAACAGCTCGGGTGAGTTGATGACTGTGATACTCATTCCCAGCGCACCTACAATAGCCAACACAACATTTCATCAAGCAGTACACAAAAAACACCCATAAGAGTTTTGATAGAAATATTACAATCATCTCCTATATGAGAAAAGAAAAGTAATTGCAGGATGCTTATGAAATATAGTCTACATCAGGTTGGTCCAACATTTTGCATACCAGGAGCAAAATCTGATAGTCAGTTTGTACCGCGGGTCGAATATATATTTAGTAATCCCATCAACTTAATATAAATCTATAAACACCACTTTAAACAAATATTTTCAATATTTATATTATATAAATTGTATGGTAGAATCTTTCAAACTTTACTACCAAAAACACAAGAAATTTCTCAAATTTACACAGTCCACACTTTGTTGCAACATATGGCCAACCATTTTCAAGTGAATTTGGTGAGTTTTGTTTTAATTTTATGATTAACTTATATTAAAAAAAATACATTAATTTTTGTTTTCATTGGAAATTTGCTTTTTTTTTGTTTAGATGATAAAAAATATTTTGTTTACTATAATATAAAGTAGAAAAATGTGTTAGAAATTCCCCCTCTTTGTGTACTGCTCCCAAAATATTTTATAAAGAAGAATGTAATAACACCAAGATGATTGAATAGGAATCTAATAGGAACATGGATCAATTTGATGTGAAAGTCAGTACAGTATTTTAGTTTATGATAATTCGACATCATGATATTTTAGGGAAATCCTGTCAATGACTAATATGTAAGGTTAGGTTTTGTTTCGTTGGTATAATTCATAATAAAACAATTTTAAACATGAGTATTAAAATACATTTGGTGCCATGATGTAACAAATACATTCATTTAAATATTAACATTCTTATGTGATTTAGGTGAGTTTTGTTTTCATTTTATAAAAATAGCCTATAGAATTTTTTAATAATATTAACTTTAATTTTGGAAACTTGCTATTTTTGTTGTGTACATAGGCCTAGTGTTGAAAAATAATCTATTTACAATAATATGACAAAGAAAGTGTTAGGAATACCGCCTTCCTTGTGAACTATTTCCAAATTCTGTTAAGCGAAAATACATCTTACACCTATATTTGACAGGTTTGGGTCATTATTACTTGCCAATATGTAAATAATGTATAAGTTTGGGAAATTAATTTTATTTGTGGCCACTACTAAGAAGAAAATATAAAATAAAAAACATAATAATTGTGAGACTTCAAAAATTATATGCGACGTTAGCAGTGTACACATTGAAATAATGTTTGTGAGAAACACATTCATTTTGAAAATATACTTACCACATATTGAGGCGCACAACAAAATACATAAAAACTTCATGTTGCTGGCCCGAACTGTGGCCTCAATGAAGAACTATTTACTTTGCTTCTGTCGCAAACAATATTTTTCTTTGTTTATAAACCTTATACTCTTTATGCGACTTGCTTTTTCTAAACTTTCGATGACTGAATAGATGACGAATTCGACAGTCGGCTGCACCTCCCACTGTAGCCAACGTCAAATAAACTATTAATATGTTGTTAATAATATAGATAAAAATAAAAATGGTAGGAATGTTAAACAATAATTAATAATTGTATTAGATTAATAAAACATTAACTAAATTAAAGAAATACAGTACATTAAAATTTTTAAAACAAATTTGTTTCTTTGGTAACTAATGGGTTTTGTTGGTAGAGTTTAATACCAAAAATGTGTGATTCAGCCAATAAAAAAGGAAGGCAACGTTTCTTTCTGTTTTTTTAGTGGATTGCGTTTTCATGGAATGATTTGTCATGTGACATGACATTTCGAAATTGGATTTGATGCATTCTGTTCCCGTTCATTTGAACCTCACTGTAAGGGGTGTCAAAAGCTAAATTTACCAAGGCCACAGCGCGCTCACAATAAATTTGATTTTTTATTTGTTTATAAATGCGTTTAAGGCTGGATTTTATATTAATACATAGCTAAAAGCGAAAAAAGTAGACCTACATAGCTTACAGTGCACATTTATAAAGATGAATCAGAGTGTTTAAAGTTATACTCGTTTCGATTGTTTCATATCCATAGAAGTTGGCATAACCTATTTGTTAACAAAATCAGTTATTTAAAAATACTTTATTTAAGGACTGACACTATAAACAAAATTCACTTAGTTAAATTTAAGTTAAACTAAATTAAATTATATTAAATTAAAGTTTTATCTTGAAGATGATGGTAAACCTTTTTCTCAAAAACAGAATAAACATGTTTATATTTCCTCTTTTTCAATTATATTTACAATCGTAGACATTGACAACTAAACAAAGAAAACTATATTTCGGCTGTGAACGCTATCATTTAAAGTAATGTTTTCAACTGTTTATACACTATGTATTATGCACTTTTTTTTATTAGCTATGCGTTATGCATGAATATAAATCCAACCTCACACAAGGCCTATATTAATTATTATACACA
>CABFWB010000118.1:77395-96728 GCA_902151455.1 Timema bartmani | reverse complement strand
CATCTACCATGTGAGATGATATAAGTAATCAAGAGGAATTTCACTAGCATTCGCCTGGAGAGAGGAAAAAACTTTCATGGAAAAATTAGCCACAATGCATTTGGTTGGGATTCGAACGCAATTCCTGACAATCTAGGTCCAAGTCACGAAGTATAAATAATATTAAAAAAAAAATTATATGCAAATTGTTTATCTTGATTTTATTGGGAGTACTGTATATTACATACATTTTCTAGGTCAACTGAGACCATACTACTTACAAACTAACTTAATTATAGAATATACTCAACATCTAGTTCCCCACCCGTCAATTTATCGTTGTGAAAGGGAAAAAACTTAATTTCACTAATGATGCTTTTTTTTTTGCCATGTCGGGAATCGAACCCGCTTAGTTCAGTAGTTGCACAGGGAAAGTTTCCACTCCTGTCGTCTCCTTTCTCAATCTGATCCCTTAATTCAAATAATGTTCAGTGTTTGATTATAACGTCAGCATGAAGTTTTTTAACGTATTAATTTAAAGGGTAAGAGGGCATGAAGGTAGTTTTGAGGAAGTGCACCAGCATTAGCTCTACGAGAGTATAATATGAACAGTGATCAATCACACGTAGAGAACCACCTGCAATACACTCGGTTGAGACTATAGCCTCGATCTACCAGCCATTCGAAATTCAATCTATTGCGAGCCTCATATGGGTATAATCAAAAGCTGTAACTTTTTTTGTTAAACATTCATTTTAGTGTTACTTAAGCCCGCTAAGCCTTTATAAAAATTAATATGAAATGGAATTTCTGGTTGAGTTATAGAAACCTTGGAAGAGCGTAAAAACGATTTATTATTATGTCAACGAAATAATTAAGTTAATTCATTATGAGAGTAATCAAGGTCTAATTATAATATGGAACACGTAATCTTGTAGTAAATTGCTACTAGCTCCAATCGACCAAAGTTATATTGTGAGCTATCTTGACACTGTTATGGAATCCAAGTAACTTTACAGTAATTGGCTAACACCTCCAGTCTAACAAAGTTATATTGTGCTCTACCTGTAGTATACCAAATTTATATTGTGCTCAACATATAGTATACCAAAGTTATATTGTGCTCTATCTTGAGACTGTTATGGAATCCAAGTAACTTTACAGTAATTGTCTAACACCTCCAGTCTAACAAAGTTATATTGTGCTCTACCTATAGTATACCAAAGTTATATTGTGCTCTATCTTGAGACTATTATGGAATCCAAGTAACTTTACAGTAATTTTCTAACACCTCCAGTCTAACAAAGTTATATTGTGCTCAACCTATAGTATACCAAAGTTATATTGTGCTCTATCTTGAGACTGTTATGGAATCCAAGTAACTTTACAGTAATTGGCTAATACCTACAGTCAAACAAAGTTATATTGTGCTCTACCTATAGTATACCAAAGTTATATTGTGTTCTATCTTGAGGCTAAGATGGAATATACCTAAACCTTGAAGTAACTTTTATGGAAGTTTGTCTTGTGGGAACACGAAAAGTCTGTCGTTGGTAAATAGCTACAATCAATCCGAGTTAGATCGTGCCTTATTTTGAAGATGTGACGAAGGGTAACGAGAAGCAGTTTATTCCCATGGAAGATGTAAACTTCCTCAAATACTTGCACTATCTTCATAGGTAGCTACGTAGGGCCTCATATCCCTGAAATAAAATTTTGGGTTGCAAAAAAGCAAGCAATTTGTTTTGTAGCGTGCTCTAAGCTGATATCTATTTATCGGCAGTATCGTAATTCTGCTGAATTTGTTTTTAATCTTATATTAATAATGATATTTAACTATCTGATAAAGAAACAATCAACATGTTGTCTGTGCAAGGATTTTTAAAATTAACGCGAATTGTGTTAAGTTGATATCCAATGTAAGATAACCATGTTTTGCTCCAGTGAATCCCAAGATTTCGTTAATATACTTGTTTTCAGCTAAATATGAAAAAATTTTCAATCGAACACTCCCCAATTAAATTTTATGACCATATTAATTAATTACAAGGTAAATACCAAAGGAGATGGACACGTTTGATTGTAATATTTAGGTTTTGACATTTTTGGTACGCGCTACTCTCGCAGTAGACTAGACTGCCGATGACAGACAAATCAAAGTTCGTATCTCGGTCGAAAGTGCTTTTTTTTTCCCCTCCTAAAATGGTTTTCCACTTTCCCTTCATGCAAATGCGGGTATTATTCCTATAAATTTAAACTTCCAGGTCCCAAAAACCATTAGTGTGATTATTACATAAGCTTATAACTCGGACGGGTAGAAAGACGCGGTGTTAAAAAAAATTTGGTCCACAATATACCGGGGAACCCTGACACATTTTCATTCTGGAATTGTTATTATGACTTTATTATAACTCGTTTAAAACTTGTGATGCGTCGATAACATTCTTTCTATTTAAGTAGTTCACTCTGAAATAAGAAATCAATTTATCTAGTTCAAAAGTTCAGTCATTCGCTAACCACAACTTTTAGTTCAATCGTTCACCAGTTCATGGTCTACACCCATGTCAGTGATGTTATTATATTCTATTTTAGATATCGGGACGTTATCACGTTAAACGTAAAGCCCCAATCTCCTCTTCATCAGCAGACCAGTCTAACACAAGAGTGACGCCTTAACCCATTCGACCACTGAAGAATGTTTAAATTATGTCTGATCTCTTTGGCATGACCCCATGACTTAAATGTATTATGTTTTAGTTTATATTACTCTTTTTATTAAAGATTCCTCAACCGCCTTTCTAATGTAAACATATATCATTATTATATGATCCTACCAAAGCTGGCCAAACTTTTTTTTTTAACAATACAGAACAAACAGAACCGACCATAACAAATATTAATTTAAAAAGTGCGGACAAGATGGATCCGCTAAGTTGGCAGTCATGAGTAAACAAATATCACTAGTTCGTTTCACGTTCACAAGAACAAATGTGTAACAAACGAAACTTTTTTGCAGAACAGTCCGAATAAATGGTCGCAAACATAAATATGTCAATTTTGGCTACCGTGAATTTGGCCCCCCAATGTAAATAGTAATAGAAGGTTGACACCTGGTTAGTAAATAACCACTAGCAGAAACTCTTCCTTACTAAACACTCAAAGGGGTGAGATTGTTTTATTATTTTATTCTCACTACCTCTTCGTATATACGTATAAAAAATAGGCTACTAATTACGTTATTGTTGTAAGAATGATAGAGGTAGAATGTAGAGGAAATGTACCCGCATTGGCGTGGGCAAGGGCAGAGTGAGGAATAGTTTATAAAAAACCACCCTCAGTACACTCAGCCAGGATTCAAACCCCGATGTCCCTGTCACCGGCAAATCAAACATAAGGATCTAGATTATGTGCTATTGGCGCGGGTGATAATAATGCCAATGCTGCTAATATTAAAAATATAATATTCTCTTGTATTTAGTATAGCACCGTACTTGAGGCGTGCTGACTGCTAAGTCTGACTAAGAAACTAACCCCTAGTACGTGGAGCAGGCACAAAAACTTGGTAAAAAATAACCTGATATTGAAAATAAAATTGGCCAACATTATTGTATTTTCAAGGTTCTGAATTTTAATTTAAAATATAATAAAAAATATTCTCATCAAGCTAACCTACTTAGGGGTTAAATAAAACTATAGAAGATTCTAGACGATTTTTGGGAAGACCTCGTCTTAAAACTTTATTTTATCTCGTCAATAATTTATTGGTTAAGTTCTTAAGAACCCATTTCACGGTCAATTAACCGGGAAATTAGATTCAAGATTACGCTCGAACCAGAAAACTTACCCAAGTCCGGCTCTCTGCATTATTCAGTCTACAAGAGAGAATGTGGAATCAGTTTAATCAGTGGCGTCACTAGGCGGAGGGGTGCGGACCGCACCGGGTGACACCATGAGAGAGGGTGACACCAAAATGACTGTTATAAAACCCTTTTACTAAGCCTAAAATTATTTCTGACGGTCTTTGTGTCGGTCGCTTCATATGAAAGGAGATTTTCAAAACTGAAACTTATAAATAACTATTTGCGCTCTACAATGTGTTAGTTAAAGCTTTCTGCTTGTGATAGTACCAATTGAGAGTGAGTTGAATAAAGGCATTGATTTCGATAAAGTGATTCGCGGGTTTGCAGCTTTGAAGGTCAGGAAAGGGAAGTTTTGATTTTGTCGATATTTTCACTAAGTGCTTGTGTATTTGTTCCTGTTAATATTTTTGCTATTATTTAATTTATGAGTATTTTCAATATGCATTTGTCTACAATCCGACACCTTAGCTCCATCGGTAGTGTGTTTGTTTATTGAGCTAAGGGTCCCGGGTTCAATTATCTGCATGGCCGAATTTATTTAATCATTGGTGAAATGTGGGTTTACCCTTTCACAGTTATGAATTATTAATGGATGGGGACTGGATGTTGTGTTTGTCCTAGTTTAAAGTTAAATTTTAAAGCGTATGAAGCTACGACAGGCATAGCAAGCTGGTAGTGGAAAAATATATGGTTTGAATAAAAAACTGACCCGGGCCACAGGCTGGAAACAGTAATGGATGTAAAAAAATTGTCTACAACTTCTACATTATTTGGGCCATTATTTATTACGCTAACCTAATCCGTTAATGTAACTCATGTAATATTAAAGTTTAATGGTAAAATGCACATAATTGTGATATAATTTTGAAACATTTTTACTTCGAATTACAGTAAATTGTTTTCCTACCGAATTTGCACTTTAGCCATCTATGTAGAAAATTTAGTCTAGGCATATTATATTGTTAATTTAAAGGTGTAATTTTAATTGTGCAAGTTGTTTATGTCCCTACTATTACCACTACTCTCAGTGATGTACGGTAATTACGATTTACGAGTAACATCAGTTCAAAAAAACGCTATTGACTATTCTGTATGGTCTAGTTCGGGAGGAGGTCCATGGGGGTGACATCATGATTTACCGCACTGGGTGACACCGACTCTAGTTACGCCACTGAGTAAATTCGTTAAAAAAAAAGTAATCTGTTTTATATAATATACTAATATAGAATCACTAGTATCGATTTCAATATTCCTCGGTGGCGTAGTTGGCTAACGCGCTAGTCGTATTGAGCTTGACTGACCGAGGACGGGGAGATCAAGGTTCGAATCTCAGTCGGGGGAACTGACGTAATTAGTACTTAAGCGTACAACCCGAACGGGTAGTAAGACGCGGTGCTAAATAAAAAAAATAAATAAAAAAGATTTCACTATTTTTTAAAGTAACTTAGTTTATAGAAAACTACACCACGATGCGACGTTTAGTTCGAGATATATTATTTTCCTGGGGTTGGAGGTAAATCACCGCTTTTACAATCAGTCAAGATTATAAGATGGAAATGATCTTTGGCTAAGGCTACATCCGTAACTTTTCTTTTACCGCGTCTTACTACCAATTCGGTCTGTACACACACATGATAACTACCGTGATGGGGTAGGGATAAGGAAGGAAGCATTTTTGAGGTTATCTACCCCCATTTAAGTGGAAGGAGAGATGAAAACCATTAAAGAAAAACCACCCTCAGTAGACCCGACCGGGATTCTAACCCCGATCTCCCCGTCATTAACAGGTCGGCCTAAGCCAAGAGTGACCACCTTAGAACATTCGGCCACTAAAGTTCTCATTTGCATCTTCTAAGATTCGCTAGTTATGTACAATTAATTGTGCAAGCTTTGGCTTACCTCCATGTTATTCGCTTTCAGGTACAATTGTCATTGTACTAACAGCCGCAGTAAGCGTATAACCCGAACGGGTAGTAATAAGTGGTGCTAAATTAAATTAAAAACAATGGCAGTACAAGCCGATCTCCGATTCGTCGGTGTCTGTGGTATCAATGATAGCTCATAGTAGCCTATGATTCACACACGTTCATCACAGAATTTGCCTTAAAATATGAGTGAAAAATCACCTCAGCATGGGACAAACCCTGTCTTCCTCAGTGTTAGAACATTTGCGAGAGAAACCAAGGATCCCGGGTTAGATTCTAGAGTCCAGGCTATATTTTATAATTTTAAGAATATTACCTAGGTTGATGCTATCCATCGGGTGAGATAAGCTTTTAAGGACGTTTATTTGATGGAACGGAACTTCGTAGGCCTATTAGGATGACGGTTCTAAATCTTCAAAACCATTAAAACAATCCTCAGTAATCTAAAAAAGTTATTTTTATTTATTTATTTAGCACCGCGTCTTACTACCCGTTCGGGTTATACGCTTAAGTACTATTTACACTAATGGGTTAGGAATAGGGAAGGTTGAATATAGAAGAAGTGAACCCGCATTTGCGTGGAGGGAGAGAGGAAAACCATTTAGTAAAAACCACTCCCAGTTCACTCGACCGAGATTCGAACCTCGATCTCCCCGTCCTCGGCAGTCGAGCTCAACACGACTAGCGCGTTAGCCAACTACGCCACCGAGGCGGGTCCAGCTATCTAAAAATGTTATAATAATAATAATTATTATTATTTTTTTCGTTTATTAGAGGTTTTAACGTGCACTTTCCGAACCAACTGATTATATCAGCACACAACCTGACTTCGTGTTATTAATAACTTTTTAGTTTTGAATTTTGAATGACAATGAGGAGGCCCAATAGCTAAATAATTATACAGTAACGGAAAATGAAAAGATAAACTAATTAGTGAAAATTGAGGAAAGAAATCCCACCTAGGTAAGGAGGGAAAAAAATGTGGGAGTAATCCAATGCACAAAAAATGTGACATCTTCCTTTTTTCTGGCTCCTTTAGTAGAAAATCACACACACACATTTAAACACAGAGTTTTTACAATTATGTCTTATTGCCGTAATCAAAAAATATAGGCAAACAGAAAAGAAAAAAACACTAAGCCCGCTACATTTTGAATTTGAATAAACTGTCATTCTTTTTAAGTAAAGCTATATATTTCTCTTCAAATTTTCCTCAAATTCACAGTTATGCTATTTAGTGTAAAACTTCGTTATAAATGAGCTAATTTTACCTTTTCCTATCATATTTTTTTTAATTAAAAAACTAAAATGTAATATTGTTAACATTAAAGGGAGATTTCTATACCTCTCAGCTTACTTGAACAAATTTTTATGATATAATCGTAGAAAAACAAAGCACAAATAAAAGTAAAAACAAACATATTTACACACACTTCAATATTTCGATATTCCTGAGGAATGAAAGCATAGAAATATTAAAGCGTGTGAGCTAGTGTTTTTTTTTTACTTTTATTTGTGCTTTATTTCCTATAATTCTATCACACTACATTTATTTATTACATTTTTCTCAGTGCACTTTGTATAGTAATTATTATTTTTAAGCAAATTTTTAAAATCAAATTTTTTGAAGATGCCTAAGCCAAGGCCGTAGTCAGGGGGGGGGGTTTCGGGGTTCAAACCCCCCTCGAAATTTTATGAACAAAATATATATGGCTTTATTTATGGTTCAAACAATATCAAAATTAAGGTACAAGTACAAATTAGGGGGCTGTGTTACCATAAAAAGCACTTCAGAGAGCTTTCAGAGATGTTTATTATTTGGTTCAAACCATTCGAGAACTGTGGGCGTCAATATACTGACACATAGATGTATAGAGTTTCTTCTTTGTTTCTCTGTATGGTATATAATAATGATAAACACATATTTGAATGCATTTTAATAAAAAAAAATACAAATCATCCTTAAATATAATTTCAATATAAATAAATTACCTATATTAACAATCTAAAAAAATACTACACGATAGCAAATATCCGTCACACACATAAAAATATACAGTTCTTCGTCAGTTACAAAGATAATTTCTTCCAACTGTCGGTGCTTCAAGTATTTATGAAACCTCCATGAACTATATTTTAAAATACATGCCAATTATAATACTGAAGTTTATAGATTTTATAGTAAAAAAAATATCATATCTATTTTTATAGTATGAGTTGGAAAAAGGTCTACACTACAGTTCTTATAGATAATCTTAATATAATTAATAAACTATTCGAAGCAATCAATTTTTAACGCAATAAATCGGTTCGTGGAAATTATGAATAATGGTGACATAACCTCTCTAGCCAGGATTCTAACCTGAGACTCAAACTTGTGTTATTGTAACCTCCAGATTGTCTGCCTCCACTTGGCGTCTCTAGCCAGGATTCGAACAAAAAACCCTCTGATATAGCCCCTCCCTATTCTAGTACAGCGCGAGCCGCCATTAGACCACCCCAGCCAAGACTCTGTGTCGCTGTCAACTACGCCTGGGTTGTAGACGGATGTTGAGCCCGTGTTTGGGTCTCAGGATCAGTTCTCCCAACAAGGTGAGATCTTCTCTCCTGTCCACGGCCTCTACCCTGTAGTTCCTCAGGACAGCGGCTATGACAGCCTTCTCTTCGAGGAGAGCAAACTTCTGACCTGCAACACCAACAGTCAAAACACCAGCATCAGTTAGCAAAGGACCGGTGTGGCAACGGGACTTTACCCACTAGTTGAATACCGGACCACCTCTTGGTGCAGTGGTCAGCATTCCTGACTACTAGTCTAGAGGACCTGTGTTGGTCCAGTCGTCAGCATTCCTGACTATTAATCTAGAGGACTGGTGTTGGTCCAGTGGTCAGCATTCCTGACTACTAATCTAGAGGACCGGTATTGGGTCCAGTGGTCAGCATTCCTGGCTAATAAGTTTAATCTAGAAATCCCGAGTTCGATTCTCGGCCGTAGCATAGGTATTTTTCCTGAAGGGAAATTGTTCCTATGCTCACCATAGTCTGATTAATTAGGCTTAAGTTAGGTTTGAGACTTCAACTAGTAGCGTATAATCATCATAATCAATCACATCATCTCATCGGAACGAAGTAGCCGCACTTGAAGGGTATCACGTGATCTAGCCGGACAATCATTATGCGAGTGACGTCAACAAGGCTATTTAGTAACTCATTTGTTGGTATTATGACCAATGTTTACTCTTTAGCGTAAGTACTAGTGATTAGACATTTAAACAAAATAATTAAACTAAAATAGGAAATTCTGAAAATTGAAAAATGACACCTGGACACGGGAATCGAACCCGGGACCTCTGGCTTAGTACGCCAATGCTCTAACCACTGAGCTATCCAGGATTCCCGTGTCCAGGTGTCATTTTTCAATTTTCAGAATATGATATCTAGTGGAGTAATTCCCTACTAATAAGCATAAATAATAGCTCTGGCTATTAATTCTTAATATAGGAAAGCTAAATTTATCAAAAAAAGTTTTGTAATAGATATTTATTATATCGAGTGAAAACTGTAAACATTCACAGATCATCACTGTACAACTAGTACAAATCACAGATCATACTCGAGAATGAAGATGTTTGGCTCGAGTTGTTACGTTAAGTTACGTGAATCGTGATCACACATACGTTAAGTTAAATTTAAGTGAACGTTACGTTAAGTTAACTTTAAGTTAATCGTGATCCCGGCATTAAAGTAAAAAAACTTCCCAGGACATCTCTTACGTTAAGTTAACTGCATCGTGATCGTCTCCATTTAAACACACGAGGAGGTCCTTTACGTTAAGTTACGTTAAGTTAACTTTAAGTTAACTTTAAGTTGATCGTGATCCCGGCATAAAGTGTTTGCCTCAGGCCCTGATGTTCGTGGTTTCAAACCAAGCTGGGGTCGACGGATTTTTCTTGAGCGATAAGGATCCATAGCACAGTTTCCTTAGGAAGGGAAGTAAAGGTGTCGGTCCCTTGTCGACCGTGGTGTGTAAAAAAAAAACCCTGGAACGTGTGTGAAAATACCTTTCTTGGTAAAATTAGTAGGCCTTTTCGCTCTCGCTCCTAGAAATTCTTGTTTTCTGATATAATCAGTCGGTTTAGATAAATAATAAAAAAAAAATTACAGCAAAAAAATTATTATTTTTGTCTTTCTTTGCGATAAAAGTATAATAATTGTGCAACAACTTTTATGTTTTTTACTATACTAATGATAATTCTTTGTATTAAAATCTCGTGATGAAAAAATACCAACCGATATACTTTTTTTTACTTGTTTATTTGATAAGATTGTGCCATAAAATAATATCAATGGCCAGAATTAAGGTATTGTCGTAAATGAAGTATAAATCAACTGTGTATCAGTGCAGAATTTTAATTACCTATTCACTGTAATTTCTAGAGTTAAAGACCTAAGTAAACAGCTATAGGTATACCTCTTATGGTTCAAAGTTTATCCCTTTGTTTCTCGGGAAAATATGTTATTGATGTCCATTGTCTTTGAATTAATTTTACAAACGGCCACGGAAATGTATATGAAAAACAACTAACTATACAGATATAACATTCATATTCCACCCCCCCCCCCCTTTCCAATTCGGTGGCCGCATGGTCCAACGCGCTCGCAGTAGACTAGACCACCGATGGCGGGGAGATCGACGTTTGAATCTCGGTCGGGTGTATTGAGGGTGGTTTTCCCTAAATGGTTTTACACTCTCCTTTTATAAAATTCTTGTACACTTCCTATAAAGATAGCCTCCAAAATCCCTAAAACCATTGGCGTAATTAGAACATAAACAAAATTATTTGGATAACAATATACTTACGACTGTTATGATTAATGGAAGGAAATAGTTGCACGGATATTTCAAAAACACAGATAATACATCTTAATAGTTAATTTAATCTCGCATCACTTCACAAATTAACACTTCCTTAGTTTATTTAGCGAAAGAATAGTTCAAATGTGACGATTTAGAGATTTACGAACTAGTTCACCTTATTGAAGTGATCTAGTTCAAGGGCGAAAGACTGAACTGAACTGAAAGGTTTAAATCGTGAATGACTGAGCAGTAGTGCATGAACGATCAAGATTAAAGTTGAAGTTCACGAACTACTCAATTACAAACTGTGATTCACGAATTACTTTTGAACTGGAAAAATGAACTGCTCATTTGAGTGACACGAATCACCGCGAACAATTCTGCCCATTCTAGTTCGTGATGTTTGCCAAACTACAAGATCGACAGCGACCCTTTAAAATTTCTCAATTTGCTTCGAGTTTTAGTTCACACGTAGCTGAAACATTAAAAATGAAGAAAAATAATATCTGATAGACTCACGAAGAAACTGTAAACAAGATAACCCGATTATGAATGATCGGTAGTTTATTCTACAGTGGAACCTCGTTTATCCGGCCTAGCTAGGACCGGCTGTTATCCGGATTAAAGAAAATCCGGAAATCATAGGGAAAATGGAAGCGCACATGAGGACGAAGGGAAATCCGATTACAGCAGACGTTTGTTGACAGACTACAGTTATAGCACCAAGTTACAGCATACTGTACAATAATGAATACAATACAATAACATTGATTGCAGTACAGTAATGTACTCACCCTACGACTACAGTAACGAAATTAATTAACGTATTTGAAAGGAGTTTGAAAAAATATACATCAATTATTCGTCCTATAAAATGTGTTACAAAAAATTAATTAATATGAAATTTCATTCCGGATAAACCGGAAATCCGGCTGGACGAGGTTCCACTGCACCTAGTCTCAGATATTAGACCCACCTATACAGTTTCTTGGTCCGGCGCTGAACGGAATGTAAGCGTAAGGATGTCTCCCCACGCAGTTCTCCGGCAGGAAATGGTCCGGGTTGAATTTCTCGGGTTCCGGGAAGTACTCCGGGTTCCGGTGCAGCATGTAGGTCACTATGAGTGCCGTGGTGCCGGCGGGGATGGTGTAGTGGGCTTTAGAAACAATATATCACCACTTTAGCTGACACTGGTGCGTCAAGACGCTATTGTTGCCACCAATATGAGGGTGCCGATACAAAATAGCTCAGGAGTACATCCTGATTCTCATAGAAAGAACAATTTATAAAATACAAAAATGTTTGCGTCCAAATTTAAAGATATTTGATTATTTTATTAGTATTATTTTATATGGTAATTTCTAACTTCAGCACCTTAGCTCAATCAGTAGCGTATCTGTCTACTGACCTCGTCCTAGGTTCGATTCCCGGTATGGCCGATAAATTTATCATTGGTGAAATGGGGGTTTCCCCATTCACAGGGCTGAATTAACGGCCAGGGGCTGGGTGTCGTGTCTGTTCTAGATTTTAAGTCAGTTTAAAAGTCGTGTGCTGATATAATCAGTCGGTTCAGTAAGTCCACGTACGCTCAAACCAATAAATGAAAAAAAGTATTTAATCTCAAAAGCGACGGCTGCACGTCACATAACTTGACGTATAAAGACATGAAAATAGGTCTAGTAAATTTTTTAGCTGTCACAATCATAAGGCCTTACTTATGAATTTGGAATTTACTATACTTTTTTGTGTTTTGAATTATTTCTTATTGTTTGTAACGTTTAAAAGTCGTTTATCCACCATGTTTTTTTACTGGCCGTCTGGGCTAGACGCATTTTTTTTATTATTTTAATGGTGTAAGGATGAGTAAGATATTTTTTTTTAGGAAATCAATTCTAATTTTAGTGAAGGATGAGTTGTAAACTCTTTAGGATGAAAACACCTGTCGCATACTGGATACTAAATCTTATTTTTATAGCTCTGAACTGCGCATGTGGGTCATTTCAAAATGTCCATTGTGACGCACAAAAATCTGTCATCACTCTGATATTTGTACAATTTACAAATGTACCCTTTATCTAACCTGCAAGGTAGCAAGCTTGCCTTGCATTGTAGCTTATAGCAGCGGTTCACAACGTGGGGTACACGTACCCCCAAAGGTACGTGCCAGGACGTTTGAGGGTACGCGAAAATATTTGAATGATGGGGGGGAAAGAGCTACATATAGCCAGAAGTGTAAGATAAAAGATCAGCCAAAAGTTATGAAATTAACTCAACACTATGGTGGGGGTTGGGGCAGATTTTTTTTCTCGATAGTTGACCTTGTGAAAATTATTTAAATTTCAAGCATGAAATAATTTTTATAGCTCTTAATAAATTAAATGTGTTGGTTTTAATTGTAACTTTTGCATTTTGAATGTAAAAATATACTTCACCTTATTAATACATTGTTTTTTAATCCCATTACTAGCCCATTTATTTTCAGTTACAACAAATAAATCAGAAATAACTACTACTGTAATAATTAAACATTTTGATAAAAATTAAGGGTATAATATATGGAAATGGGCTGCCAAAGGGTACGCAAGCGAAAAAAGTTTGGGGACCAAAGGATAGGGCCATAGTGTAATCCGCCAAGGAAACCGATACATATGTGTGACTGAGACAACTAGCACAATAAAATCATTTCCTCTTCTACTGTATGTCCCTTTATGTCCAGGGAAGGGGGGAGTTTTAACATGAATTTTGTACGAGCCAATGCGTCAACTCGTGCCTGGTATTACTTTCAGCTGATCACTGCTCCAACCGGAAACCTCCGTGATATTATTATCACTTATCAGTCTACACATGTAAACAATGACGTGTAGAAGACAGCATGACGTGTATGAGTCATGGAGAGAGAAATAGTGAATCAAAATCTATAGTTGGGTCACTATAGGAAGAATATTATCTTGACTTGAATCTAGGAAACTTTTGTCTACGTTAGAGTCGAAACGCTATCAAAATAACCTTTGATTATAGTAAAAAAATAAAATATTGTAGAGCTACCAACATTGACAAAAGGTCACCACCATTTATCTGACTGACGTCAATATTAACAACCTCTCAAAAGAGAAATCCGTGTTACACATGGCTTGGTGTATGACATTTTTATCAAAGTAGTTTATAAACTTTAAGATAGTTTATTAATTGCTATCCTAATAGGGGCGCACAGAAAAAATATTTTTTTAAAGGAGGGCGTGGCGTTAGTACATCCAATTGGATTAGGAGACACAAAGAACTTACTTCTCTTTAATTTCCTAAATATTATTCACTCTTAATTCTTTGGTTTTTTTTTCCACCACGTCCTATCATTTTTAGCACCGCGACTTACTACCTGTTCAGGTTATACGCATATGTACTAATTACTAATGCATTAGGGATGAGAAAGGTTGAGTTTAGATGAAGTGTAACGACATTTGCGTGGAGGGAGAGTAGAAAACCATTTAGAAAAAACCAGCTAGACCTAGATTCGAACCCCGATCTCTCTGTCATAGGCAGTCTAGTCTAACACGAGAGTGACGCCTTAGACCATGCGGCCACCCAAGCACGTCACCACGTCCTATTACCCATTCGTGTTTACACATATATTGATTACGCTACTAGAATAGGGATGAGGTTGATACATCATTATTATTATTATTAGCACCGTGTCTTACTACCCGTTCGGGTTATACGCACTTACGCTAATGTGTAATGGTAGGGTGATTGTGAGATGAAATGGAGGACCTACAGTTTAACGTGGGATCCGAACCACGGTGGAGGCCTGGCACTCCTCACATTCACAAGTTGTGATTAATACAAGTCTTGTCAGAGATGAAGGAAGGGTTTGGCAATCAGATAAATCTGTGCCGGGACCGAGGATTGAACCCCGGACCCTCAGCACAGAAGTCTGACACATTACCCCTAGACCGCCAGGTCACCATGAGGTTGATATAAATTTGGGAGGAAATGTACCCGCATTTGCGTGGAGTCATCGTGGGAAACAGTTTAGGAAAAACTACCCCCACTACACCATACCGGGATTCGAATTCCAATCTCCCCGTCACCAGCAATCCAGTCTAATAAGAGAGTGACGTATTAGACCATGTGACCACCGATGCGTGTAACTGCTGATTCTTTTTAGTAAAGGGGTATATAATGTCTCGATATTATTATTTTTGTAGATTTTCGAGTTAGGAAGTCTATTGGGCACTTATTACTAGCACCACGTCTTACTACCCGTTCGTATTATACGCATGTGTACTAGTTACACTAACGGGTTAGGGATTGAGAAGGTTGAACTTAGAGGAAGTAAGCCCTCATTTGCGTGGAGGCAGAATGGAAAACCATTTAGGAAAATCCCGTCACAGTTCATCCGACCGAGATTCGAACCTCGATCTCCCAGTCCTCGACAGTCGACGAATCTAGCGCGTTAGCCAACTACGCCACCGAGCGCTGGTAGCAGTACTATTAATTTTGACAAATACTTCGTTTTGTATTTTCTTTCAGGGCAGCTATTACTAAAATATATTGGGATGGTGATGATAAAACATTTGAGTTTAACTTCGAATGGAAGGACTCACAGCTATTTCTAGTTCTTATTGCACTTGAAGAAAACTCTACCCAAACAGGACGAGGAAAATCACAATCAGAAGAATTCATAATTTGTAAGAACGTAATCGGTGAAAGCTCGGACTCGGGGTGCTTTGGAGTAACATAAGGTAGACTTGCCTGGCAGTAAACAACATGGAATATAATTACCGTTCATCCTTTTATGGATTATAAACATTTGTTGGGACAATTTAGGCGCGTTTTTCTTTCTGAGTGAGGGAATATAGAAGAAATTTAACCTCAGGGGTCATCCATAAACCACGTTACGCTTTTTCTTACCTTTTTTTTTTTTTGACACCCTTCCCTTCCATGTAACAACATTTAGGCCAGCTTCTTCGTGGCCGCATGGTCTAAGGCACCACTCCCGTGTTGGACTAGACTGCCGATGACAGGGAGATCGGGGTTCGAATCCCGGTCGGGCGTACTGAGGGTGGTTTTCCATTTTCACTCAACGCAAACGCGGGTAAACTTCCTTTAAACTCAATCTTCCTAATCCCGCTAACCCGTTAGTGTAACTAGTATAACCTGAACAGGTAGTAAGACGCGGTGCTAAGAAAACCCAACTTATTTGGCTCTGTCCCCCGGATTAGACGATGCATGGACCTAAGGTCCGGTGTAATTGTGTTGCAAGAACCTTGTGTTCACGTCAGACATGCGCAGTGATGTATGTTGGAATGGATCCATCCATTCGTGTGTGGTTGCGAGGGGAGCATTAGAGCGCGCAAGGAAGCCATGCAAGGCTATCTAAGCCCTGTTTGTGGTAGGAAGGTTGAAAGGCTTATTTCCCTGTCAGAATTATATTACGGTAAGATATGGATAATTCGACATTGGTTAGTTGGAAAAAAATTGGATAGCTCGAACCCATCTTGATTCCCCATGAAGTTCCTGTCTTTATCAATGGTAAAAAATAACATTTAATTCGAATTTTAAAAGAAAATATTAGGATAATTCGAAGCCTATATTTTGTTAATATTTTTCGAGTTTCTAACCATTTCAAACCTAATTTAACGACAGCGGAACGTTGACAGATGTGGAGATTCCTGAAGAAGAAGAGAATAAACGTATCCCAGAATCCTCTAATGGACAATGATGGAAAACCTGAGAAGATTCCCTGAATCCCAACCTGACGTAAAATACGACATTTTTAATGCAATCAGTGAACTTGAAGAGTTTGTTTATTGCGTCAAGATAAGCAAATTACAACAAACCAAGATAACTAATAATTGTTTCAAACGTAATGTCAAAAACTGATTTATGGTTGCATTGTAATATGTTATTTTTGTCTAAGTTTTTATGTTTTGTGTCTAAATTTGTTTTAATGTATGGATAAATTGTGTATGTGGGTTTTATATAGCATAATTTTAAGTTATAAAAGTGTTTTTTATATGTAGTATATTTTGAAATTATTTATTTATTGTGTACCAGCTGCCTAGATATTTGTAAAAACTGTTAGTAAGAATTTAGTATATTTTGAATATTTTTAGATATCCCTTGGACTTCGAACTAAATAAGTTCTACTGTAGGCCTATATAGTAAGATATTTATAGAAGGATGGACCTTAAAGACGTTCCTTCCTACAATAGACAAGGTATACCTAAAATCTATCTACGGTAGGAGGGGTGGTGACAGCTAGCAGAAGGTTCTTTATTGCAAACATTAGCTGGAGGTATTATTATAATCGTTTGATAACTCTTTTTATTGATGATATAATATTACTAAGCACACAATAATTATTTCCAAATGGGTTGACCTTAGTCACTTTCAGCCATTGTTTACAATAATTTCTGCCAGATGCCACCAACTCTCCTATCGTAAAGAGGCTATACCTCCTACTCGACCCTGGTCAGTAGAGACTACTTATATAAGCAAATACAGTGGCGCAACTAGAAACTTACTTTGGGGAGAGGCATATG
Source organism: Timema bartmani (assembly GCA_902151455.1). Classification (NCBI taxonomy): domain Eukaryota; kingdom Metazoa; phylum Arthropoda; class Insecta; order Phasmatodea; family Timematidae; genus Timema; species Timema bartmani. Next base: position 79,567 of record CABFWB010000118.1, on the reverse strand, counting down.
ATATATGAAAACTATTGTTTAAGTACATTTTCTTTCCAGTTATGAATTTTAAGGAGACTTTTAATGAATTTGTCTTATTGAATGTCAACTCACGAGATTGGTCTTGAAACTCGGCCTAAGTATTCGACACATCTTCTGTGCTCTAAGTTGTATTAATATATTTTAAGCTTCATCTATCACGTCTGTAAAGCATTGAGCACAAAGCTCATTTTTGTTCCCTAAATTTTTTTGAACAGTTTAACAACACTTCTTTTTTTCTACTAGGAATGCCATATTATAAAGTTAAGGCGGCCGCCTCGGTCATCAAGAAAGTATCAATCGTTGTCAGGCTACATGGCTTAAAATGTAATGGTTTGTGTCGTTTTCTGGAACTAATTCTCTATTCTGTCTAAAATTATAGTCCCTTCTGCACCCTTCACCAATAACCACCCTTTGTCAGGTCGATAAGAGAGGAAAGAAAACTACGAAAATTCTTATCTAAAGGTAAAGAGGAAAGTTCGCTGCTAATTTTTAAATATCTTAATATTTTCTCTTGTTGAGCCCATATAAAATTACTGTATTTGTTAGAGGAAGGCTAAATTTAGAGGGCTTTTTCATCAAACCTAGTCTCATAACTCCACAAATATGTTTAAAAGTAATTGAAAATGAGCTAATATCACATTTTCACAGTTTTTTTCTATTAATAAAACTCAGATTATAGAGTTGTTAAGGAGAAAAAAGCCCTGTTGGAATGTTTCGACTTTATTTTGGAATGAACCAAATTTTGAAATAACGCATCGTAGAATTAAATATTGCGTTAGAGCTGAACGTCTACGCGGCCATTTCTCACTTACCGGGGCGGCCTCCTTAATATATTAACAATACTGGTCAAATTTATAATTACTTGAACAATAAACTCGCGTTTGTTGCTTGAAATGATATCAATAATTTTAACAAAACTTATACTTATTCTACTAGGGACACGGCCGTTGCCAAGGGGGTGGGGGGTGGGGGTAAAACTCGCCCCCCTACCCCCAAAAGTTGACAAAAAAAAGCTGCATTATTTATGGTTCAAACAAAACAATATAATATGAGTATATAGCCAAGACCATCTACAATACTCCGACCTTAATGCATAATAAACATGGCCGCCGTATAGGTTGAAAACAAAATACGGTTTACCATTGAGTATTTATAATATATAATAATATATTCACTAGTAGTATATTTATATATTATATACTCAATAGTAATATTATATATATATATACTCAATGGTTCTGCTATAACAAACTTGTTTGCGTTCTTTAAATATATACTTTTGATGCATTTAAATTTAAACTAATGGACATTTATATGATATATTTTTGCACTAATTAAGTTATTCTAACCAATTACAATTACAAAGGTAATGTTGAAAATTTAGTCATATACCAGATCACTAGAAGGAATGTAATTAAATAAAGTGCACATACTTTATTTAGAACAAATTATTAACTAAAAAACATATGGCATATTGGCAAAAAATAAAAAATTATAATGTACCTGATGGATCGCAAGGGGTTGATGCCTACTTGCTGAATTTCAACTGCTTATGCTTCTTTACTTTCTCACCAAGTCCATGATCACAGGAGTCCTTCCTTTTCCCGCTATGCTTTTTAGCCAATTCTTTGGAAGTGTTATTTTCATTTAACATTTTGGTGTAATTGTTAGAGAAAATATTACTTATTACGTTCAAGAAATTATTTTACTAATACTTTCAGAGACACACCACACCTGCACAGTTTTTTTTCAAGATCACTAACACTGATTTCACAAATCTGAATCCCCAATGTTACGATTGCATCTCGCTGATTGTTTAGTTTCAGATATTCAGGTTCATATTCATTGCTGAGCAAGGTTTGAAATAACGCGTAAACATTGAAACACCAGTTTTAAATCATTAATGCCAGTAATAGGAGTAGCAACAATATTTCTGGTGTATCTCCCCTTCATTGGGTGATTAACATTACTAATTGTCCACCACTTGGCAAATAATTTTAAAAATTGGACAGATCCATCACTGACATCAATACGGAACAAAACAATCTGGTCTTTAATATGAGGGCCTCTTAGAAAATACAAACATATTTGTTTGCTGCACAAATTATTATTAATATTATTGTTATTATTATTATTATTATTATTATTATT
>CABFWB010000118.1:58314-77044 GCA_902151455.1 Timema bartmani | reverse complement strand
ATTCCTCACATTCACAAGTTGTGATTAATACACGTCTTGTCAGAGGTAAAGGAAGGGTTTGGCAATCAGATAAATATGTTCCGGAACCGAAGATTGAATCCCGGACCCCCAGCACAGAAGTCTGACACCTTACCCCTAGACCGCCAGGTCACCTACAAATTGTTAACATTTTACTATATTATTGGTGTTAATGTATAGGTATTGATAATATCTGTCAAAAGTGAATGTTGCATATCACACGATTTGACGTATAATGAATACCTATATGATAACTGTTTTAAGTTACTTTTGTAACGGTCGAAAAAATGTCTTGCTGTACTACCCAGGGCACAAACAAGCCCCTTTCCCCTTTCACCCTACCATCAGCCATCATTTTCAATATCTCTGTGTCTTATAGAGGAATAAAACTCAACGTTTTCAATACATTTGGTTAAGTTAAAAATGTAATTATTTGGATAGTATTCAATTTTGAACTATGTGGGCAGGGGTAATTCAACCTTTTATCCAAACATACATTATTAAATCTCTGTAACTATATCGGAGAAAGAAGAAATCATCTATAGAATTATAAAAAGTTGTGTCAATGGCGGCGGAACTTTATTTGTGAGGGTGAATAACGAAAAAGGGGTTTTGAGGGACTTGTTCCCCTTATCCCACTACCAAGGGGCCCTCCTCTGGCAAACGTTTGTTAATTGGATGCCACTAATGAATAGGTCCTCATCTGAAATATTTTTTGAAAATTATACTTCTCTATATTCTATTTGGAGTGGTCTTCTTACCTCAGATATTTTTTTAATCTAGATGCCCCTAGAAAATATTTAGAATGGTCTTCACCTGTTATATTTTTTAATTCGATGCCTTTAGAATCTATTTGAAGTTTATTTTAAAGGTATTTTATTCGAAAATATGAGAGGGGATTGAAATAAAGCTAGAAAGGGGTGAGGGGGGAAGGTGAAAAAACTATTTTAATGGGGCAGTGCCCAACTGGCACCTTTTATTTTACCACCACTTATGCTACTATTTAAGAAGTGCTCAGTTTTAATTTTCAAACTTGAAGGTAGGAGGGGATATATAAATGTTAAACAAATTGATAGCACTTAAAGTATTTAATCCCTGCCATTAATTAACATTAAAATAAACTTCAAATAGCTTCTAGAGTCATTTAATAGTCATAAAATGTATTTGCTTGTGGCAGTTCGGGGGCTGTGCCCTCCAAATCACCCCTGAAATTTTGGACCCTATGACTTTGACTAGGAGTGAAATATTAAAAAGTTAATATATTATTAAAATAAAATAAGAGGTGATTACATAAAATAAGAGGCTATTACATAAAATGTGTACATTTGTAAAACTAACTCTTAAAAAATATATATGAATCCAGTATTTTGATCTAAATTTGTACGCGTAAAATTAACCCTTTTAATCTGAATGCCTATTCCCTCATCGGTGGGCACGCGGGCTAAGCGTCAAACTCAGCTGGTCTGGTTTTCCGGTGACGAGGAGTTCGGGGTTCGAATATATGATGGGTATATTGAAAATAGTTTTTGTAATTAGATTCTCACTCTCACTTCACGCAAACGCGAGTATATTACCTCTAAATTCTACCTTACTCAGCCCACCTCAATAGTATTTTTTGTTTGAAATTTTGATAGCCCGGACAGGCAGTAAGATGCGGCAGGAAAAATTTAACAAAAATAGTTTTACCTATTTTGACATCTTGTTTCAGCTGCCTGGCTATAAATGGAACACTCGGATATAATCTCAAGGCCTCCTTGATGCAGCACTCGAGATACTTGAGGTTTTGGAAGTCCTTCATTACCAGCCGACGATCATAGTCTCCTAATACATAGTTCAACTCTTCCACCACACGATTCTGTGGGAGGGAAAAAAACAACTTACTTTTATCATCCATTGCTTGAAACCACAATCAATACACATTTAACAACAATATGGTTTTTATTTATTGTAAATTAAAATCCTAGTATGTAGGAACTAAGAGGGTAAAAATTATTTAAAAAAAATTCCCAACACTAGCAAAGAGAGAGGGAGAATAGAGAGAACCGTTTTGGAAAATCTTTCCGGAATCAAACCATCAGCCTCCTTAATAAAGGTCGAGACTTCTGCAATAAATGCATACATGGAATCAAAAATTAAAATGTCGATAAAAATTTCAAATAGATTTATTTTGTAAATACATTATGATTGATATTAAATAGTCAATACGTAGTAGTGTCATTTTTTTAAAACCAAGAACAATTTTAAAATTCTTATAATAAAGTGTGCTAAGATGTAAAATAAGCAAGAATAAAGAAACAATTTATTTTTTCATTCTTGCATTTAGACAACTAGCTATGAATAATATTGTGACTTATAAAAACCCTCGAAACCAATACTTCCTATTAGCGTTTAAAAGTATTAAAATGTTTTACTTAGGAAAGTTGATACTAGATGTCAGCACCATACCTGAATCTCTGGATGACTCCCTAGTAGGTACAGTGCCCAACAGATGGCAGCTGACGTCGTATCATGGCCCTGAAAATAAGGAAAGGGCATGAAAGTTGATTGTAAAATTTTGAAATAATAAAAAAACTAGGCACATGAACTTATCAAAAGTATGAATTATCACCTCAAACATGAAAGTGTCTACTTCTTCTCTTATGTCCTCGTTGCACAGAACTGCTCCATCTTGAGATGCTTCTATTAGGAGATCTAGGAATGCCAGACGTTTCTTCCGATCTGAAACAAAAAACAAAAACAAACAAATCATACAAAATATTATTTCCAAATGAAAAGTAGGTACTGGTTAAAATACTACTCTAAGACAGAATACTTGGAGTCTAAAATTGCAAACAAAGTGATTAAAATACACAGTATTTTGAAAGGTTACATCTTGAAACGGGGATCAAACTCGCGTTCTTTGACTACAATCTCGTGTTAGTGCAGGTGTAATTTATATGAATTAGGTAGTTCTATGGACGGCACATTATCCAAACTAAATGTTAATGTTCAATATATTAGCAGTCTTATCTGGAACTTGATTAGTTAGTACCGTCAACCGGGTTTAACTATGAATGTTGGGAAAATAATGAGCACATTTTCGGAAAAATTTATTCAACGTATTTTATTAGAAATACATATAAAATAATGGGTAATAAGTCTATATAAATTATGTGTGTATATATATAATATTATATAAAACATTATGTTATTTTTTAAATTAAAAAATTAGATTAAAAATATTGTTGTGTAAATGTTTTCAATTTTACCCCGCCAATCAAAGTTATCCCGGTTGACTCTAAGTGATTCGTTTCGTCCCACTAATAAAAAAAAGAATGGATGTTACGTTGGTAATTAAAAGTAAATAGATAATGAATGAGAAAACAAAACAGAAAATACGAAATAAAGAGCATAGACAGACAAAATAAGGAAACAATTGAACGGCGGCGTTTGTTGATTACTGTCCTGACCGTATATAAGAGCCTCGTCTTCTGCAGGCGGCGAGGAGCACAGCTTTTCTTCTTTCTGGCGCCTGATTTCTTCCTTCCTCTCCCTGATCACCTGCGGGAACAGTACAGCATGAATTAAACACTAGGACAAGTGTCATGTCATCCGGTTTAAGGGGTTCGATCCTGGTTGGTTGCACTGAGGGTGGTTTATTCTTAAATGGTTTTCCACTCTACCTCCACGAAAATGCGGGTTCACTTCCTCTAAATTCAACCTCCTCATCCCTAACACGTAGTTAGTGCATAGGCGTATAGCCCGAACGTGTAGTAAGACGCGGTGCTATAAAATTGACGTGTCGTGTTGCCAGGGTAAGCAGTGTTATTTAAACTGTACATGTTATAAGCTCTCCCATTCTAGGTCCCCCATTTGACTAATAGCAGGATATGCTCTATATGAGGAATGTATTTTAATTTTTTTTAGCACCGCGTCTTACTACCCGTTTAGGCTATACGCTTATATCATAACCAAACAAAATGGTTTTAAGCATGAGGAAGCCTATATTTACAAAGTAGTGTACCCGCATTTACGTGGAGGGAGAGTATAAAACCATTTTGGAGAAACCACACTCAGTACACCCGTCCGAGATTCGAACCTCGATCTCCCCGTCATCAGCAGTATAGTTTATTGCGAGAGTAGCGCCTTAGACCATGTGGCTACCGATGCGGGTTGTATTTTAATTGATACACGAATCGGTGACCGCATGCTCTAACGCGTCGTTCTCTGTCGGAATTGATTTTCGATGACGGGGAGTCGAGTTTCGAATCCCGGTGAGGTGTACTGAGGTTGGTTTTCTCTAAATGATCTTTCTCCATACCTCCACGCAAATACGGGTACACTTCCTCTAATTCAACCTCTTTAATTCTTAACAAATTAGCGTAATTAGTACATCTGCATATAGCCGAACGGGTAGTAAGACGCGGTGCTAAATAATTATTAAAAGGGAGATAAACATGTTTTTTGATATTTATAAAAGTTATTAAAACAATTTACATATATTTCTAAATAAAGTCATGTGATCTGCAACTGTCCAATTTCACAGATAATAGCAATATTTATTTTATAAAATAACACTAATAACCTAATAAAATATTATCAATATTGAGCTAAAAAAAATGTATAAATTTCCTAAAAGGTATTTAGTAATAAAATCCTACTATAAGAGAGCGTTTCAGCTAAATTTGCTCCTCACAGTCATTACTTGTCTGAGTCCATTACAAGATTAGCTTTGACTTAAAGTAAACTCAACAGCTTCGGTGGCCGCATGATCTAATGCACTAGACCGCCGATGAGGGAAATTGAGGTTCGAATCTCGGTCGGGTGTATTGGGGATACTTTTTCCAAAGGGGTTTTCCACTCTCCCTCAAAGCAAATGCGGGCACGCTTCCTCTAAATGTAACTTCCCTAATCCCTGAAATTAGTACATAAGTGTATAACCCGAACGGGTAATAAGACGCGGTGTAAAAAATAAGTAAACTCAAATAAAAGCTTAGGGCCAGTTTCATAGTCAGATTTAGTACGCCTCAAGTGCGGCGCTATACTAAATACACGACGTCACCTACCTGAAATTGAATGGAATGGGCCAGTTTCATATGCGAAACTGGACCATTCCATTTTGGTCTAGGTAGGTGTCGTCCTGTATTTAGTATCGACTCGCACTTTAGGCGTACTAAATCTGACTATGAAACTGGCCCCAAGTGTCCAAAGTTGAAAGTTGTTCAATGGTGTAGGAGAAATTTTAAGGCATTATTTACCTTGTTGGAGAAATCATGCAGTATTTTGACGCAATTATCATGCTTATTGGATAGTGACGTCATTTTGAACAGCCAATCGGGCTGCAGCCACATCTTGGCTTGTCTGCATTGAACTATAGAGCTGATCCTGAAATGAGTTAAACGGGCTTTATTTAGACTTATCAAGTAGTTTTGCATAATGTTCTTTGCAATTTTGTTGTTGTTATTGTATATTGACAGTGAACGTTACCATAATTTGAGTGAACCACCCTGGCTGCCTCTGTAAGCGAGTATTTGCGGCGCAGACATTCAGAAGAGACGCAACATTTAATTCTACGATGCGTTATTTAAAAATATGGTTTAAGCTAAAATAAATTCGAAAAATTCCATCAGGGTTCTTTTCCCTTAATCCCTATATTTTAAGTTTTATTAATAGAAAAGAATGTGTGAATATGTGACATTAAATAATTTTCAACGACTTTCTAAGCTGTTTGATTATATTTTAACAATATTTTGTCGAATATTTGTAACGTAATTTTTTTCTTTATTTGAATCCATTTTTAACCCCAGTTAAACACAATCATGCCCATGAATTATTTAATGTCCCTTATTGTGATAAAGTAGCTTACTCGTATATGGCCTTGACGTATTGGGAATCACTATCACCTTGAGCATTGACAGACCTCCCCATGGCAGTCTCTGAAACCAAATACAATACAAAAATATTAGCTTGATAAATAAAATCACTGTGATAAATTCGGCATTTAACCAGAGCCACCATTTTATTTCTTCTGGAAAAACAACAATTTCAGGAAATATTGTTAGACAACAGAAACATACAAGTAACACTTTTTTTTGACAATTTTATTAGTTCAACGGATCATATACAGTTCAATTTTCCTGAGAAGGGCCTTTTAGAGAGTACAAACTTTTTTAGCGATAAAATTGTTACTACAGTATTATCTTAGTGTTATTTACTAGATATTGAAATTATCTGTCAAAAGTGACAGCTGCAGATCATATGACTTGATGTAAGAGTACGGGAAAGTAGATCCAGTAAGTGGATGCTGTTGTCAAGAGATATCTAAGAACTGTATGTGGGAAAACTCGTATGGACAAAGTCAGTAATGAATGGGTGCTAAAGGAGTGCGGTTTGAAAGGAAATCACATAGCTCAATATGAAAGAATCGTCTTACGTTGGTTTGGGCATGTTGAGAGGATGAGTGTGGATCGAGTTACGAAGCAAATATATGAAGGTAGAGTGTGTGGATCAAAAGTAAGGGGTAAGCCATGTAAGAAGTGGCTAACTGTTGTAAATGAATGTGTGAAAAAGAAAAATATTAAAGAGTTTTAAGAATAAAAGAGCGTGTATGACTCGGTGTATGGATGTTGTTGAAGCGTAGGGAGTATGCAAGGATAGGGAAGTGTGGAGGAAGTTAGTGAGGGTGGATTAAGTACGGGGCTGTTTTTTGAGCTATAAATACAGTTTCTTGTCTACCTTGTGATTAGGTGTGTATTTATATATGTATGTTATGTATGTATGTATGTATGTATGTATGTATGTATGTATGTATGTATGTATGTATGTATGTATGCATGTATGTATATATATCTAGTAACTTTATTAGCTGTTAGATAAAGCTCTTCTTGTGAAAATTGGACAGTAGTAAATCAATTTTGTAATTTTTTGTTGTTGTTGTTGTAAACATCACGCCTGTATCTTTCCTACCCAAATATAAGAGTGAAATTAATGACCAATCAAAATGAAAGATAAATGTGTTAGATAGGACATGTATTAATTAAATTAATACCCGTTTCGGTGGATGTGTGGTATAATGCGCTACTTTCGTGTTGGACTAGACTGCCAAATATGGGGAGATCGGGGTCCGATTCCGGTCGGGTGCACTGCGAGTTTTTTGCCTAAATAATTTTACGCTTTCCACGTAAATGCGGGTGCACTTCCTCTCAATTTAACCTTCCTAATCCCTAAACCATTAGTGTAATTTAGTACACAGGGGTAAAACCCCAACGGGTAGTAAGACGTGATGGTAATTAAAAAAAAAATTAATATAATTTGGATTGGACAACTCCACATAGTGTAGTCTCAGTGTTTTTCATCCTGTGGGTCGCGACCCCCAGGGGGGCCGCAAAGGCTTGATGGGGTTGTCGCGGTTGCAAGCCAGGTAAAATAAAAAGCAAGTGTAGGTCCTACACTACAATAAAAATATAACAATTTCAAAAGTTTATTTTTAAATATAGGTTCTACAATCTACACTGCATTAAAAATAAAATAATAATTTCAGTGAGAAGGCTGTGCCTGTTTATTTTTTTACTCTGACAACTGACAAACGACTGTTCCTATGCGGCCGCTGACCGTTGACCTTCAACCAACCTGCGCGCGCACTCCCCCCTACCCGCCTAACAGCGCCAAATACGTCTTATTTGAAATCACTGATATTATTTTATTACGTCTAGGGGGTCGCCAGATTTTTTTTACTTGTAAAGGGGTCGCATATTCAAGAAGGTTGAAAAACACTGGTTGTAGTGGATTACTTTTGAGTCCATAATAGTGCAATTTAGCTTCTGGAAAATAAATTGTTGAAAAAAACATTTTATTGCTGCTTGTTACCCTCCATCATTCTACGAATTTATTTACTTACATTATTTTGTGTTTTGATCAATAATTTGACTAAGTTTTAAATTGCAGCTCACTCGAGTCTGTCTCCACATTCTAATAACCAAACATTTGATCAAAAGTTTGTAAAACGACTAAACTAACTTGGTGAGAAAGTGTGTTCCAATGTATTCGAACATTTTTTTTAGAATATATTTTTCTTCAAAAAATTTCGAAATAAACGTAGGCCTAACTTTTCTATCGTAGATAATTACAAATGTGTAAGTTGCGTTTTTGTGTATTATAAAGAATTAAATCGATGTCTTAAGTGATTGTAGCAATTAGTTAAATTAAAATACATGATTTGATTTATGTGTCTTGTATAAAACATTAAGCATGAATAACTAACTATACATAAATCAGTCTTATTCAACATATGATAAATAAATTATATAGAGGTATAAAGACACTCAATCTATATCTCCGGTATGGTCTAGTGGCTAGGATATCTGGCTTTCACCCAGAAGGCTCGGGTTCGATTCCCGGTACCGGAAATTTTTTTAAATTGCAAAATGACATAATTAGTTTATGTATTTTATTAAATTAAACAAAAATTTACAATCAGCGCAAAGCAATAACAAAATAAATATATAAATTCTCTACTCACCGCATATTATGTCCAGTGTGCACAGCGTGACGTAATGGAAAATGTTGAACGGATCCTTCCCGACTTTATGTTTTAATTTCTCTACAAGAATGTCACTTTGTTCCTGGAACACATCCAAAAAATCTTCCAGAATCTTGAAGTGAAATGTTGGTGTCAGGATCTTGCGACGAGTGTGCCATTTTTTACCTGCCATAAAAGTTCGAATTATAAACGTAATAACTAAGATATTTAAAAATTGAAATAATCCTACCTATTTGTTGTATAGTTTGTTAACTTATTGTTTTAAACTCCCTAAGTCTCATGCAAATTGATTTTAAATTATTATAGCAGGCCTATATATTATTTATTATTCGCTGAGTAGAAAATCATAATGCCATTTTGAAAGATTTCTGGATTTCAATAGTATCTTGTAGATTGTAAAACATTTTTTCAACTGCTAATTCTCCTAATACCAAACAACATATTCCCAATGTAATTATGAATAATAATTGTAGATTTTCACTATGTGAAGACGGACCATTTCATAAAATTTAACCAATCCTCTTCAATTACTTGTTCTCCTAATACCGGGGGAGCCAGACCGAACATTCAAGAATGTCCCAGCAGAGCAGGAAAGTTATTCCAAACACGCTGACAAGACATTCCAATATGCAGTCCACATGGTTTAGACTTGCGAGGTATTAGGAGAACAGGGAACTAAGGAGTGTGGACCGACAAGATATACCTCTTTTAGTGCTATTGTATCTTAGTATTTGTGCGAGCAGATGCGATCTATTTCCTTTGTTGCTTATTTCTCTTACTCCCTCCCACATTTTTTGTTGTGATTTCTGGACTTACTATTTTACTGACTGATTTGATTATGATATTTTAAAAATTATAAATTAATTAATACTTGATGCTTAAGATAATATATTTAATTTTCTAAAAACTATTTTACTTTAAAAAAAACCTAAAAAAAACAAAAAAAAAAAGAGTAAAACTTAAATATATATATATATATATATAAAATAAATACATTGAAAGAAAACACGCCTTTCAAATGATTTTAATCGAACTTATTGTTCTATCTATAATATCTTTTGAGTCTCGGGAGTTACTGTGAATGTGCTGAATTAGCTATTTTGTAAAATAACCAGTGAATGTATAGAATCACCGAAAGCGATGGTTTGTTTATTCAACAAATAATAGGATTTATCTAAATTTACCAGTGATTCTATAAATTTCCCAATGCAGTTTGGTGAAAGTATGAAACGTGAACTGTATTATCTACATTTACCGATGATTTGATAAAATATCTAGTGTATGTGGATAAAAACATAGAACATAAATCCAAACTAACCTAAACTAACCTAGTCTAATCTAACCTAAGCTAAAATAAACTAACCTAACCAAACCTAATCTTGACGTAACTTATTAACATTCACTGGTGGTTGATGGTAATTTTGTAAGTTCACTGGTGATTTTGAAAAATGTTCGACGAATATGTGAAATAGTAGATACTTTTTTTACATTCCCCAAGTGAAACAGTGTCTTTGTAGAATCATCGGTGACTTTACAAACTCATTCAGCACATTCACAGTAGCATTTATATTGACTAAACTTTGAAAAAACATAGATACTCACAGGACACTTTCATTTTGAGTTTTAATCTTCTTTAAGTTTAAAAAAGAGAAACATTTGGGCAAATTTGACTCTTTGGGGGAAAAAGACATAGTTTAGAGTTTAGACTTTAGAACAAATATTGTTTAAAAAAAACTTAAAAAACAAGTGTGATTGTTGTAGAAAGAATTCTAACAGGATTGATTGAATTTTAAGGTTTTATTAATTACTATTTGTCGAGCTCGATGGTATCGGGGTAAGGTGCTCGCCTCAGGACCCGATGCTTGTGGGTTCAAACCCAGCCGGGGTCGTAAGATTATCTTGAGTGATTTAGCAAAACTTTACCCGTCGGTTTCCATGTCGATTGTGGTATGTAAAAGAATCCTGGAAGTTATGTAAAATTGGTGGACCTTTCGCACTCGCTCATAGAAATTCTCGTGTGTTGATGTAATCAGTCAGTTCAGAAAGTGCACGTTAAATACCTCAAATGAATAAAAATAAATAATAGTTATTACTTCAATAGAGTGCACCTAGTAATGAAAATATTGAGGTACGTTCTCGGCAATTATTTCGTGTTTTATTTCTATAGACCTATTTTGACAAATAAAACAGTCGCTCTCCAACAAAAAAATGAATGTTCCAAATCATTCAAAAGTGTTAGGCGCAGCAGTTAGTGCTTGTAGATGTTTCAATAAATTAACAAATTTCTATGAAGGTCCAACCAATGTAAACTCGGCTTGTTTGCTGTTCCATCTTGTCTGGCCGCTTACCTGAGCTGGTGAGAAGTCCTGTTCCTAGCCAAGGTCTCAGGTACACGTAATCCTGACTTTTCTCAATGTTCTTGTTGCTGGCCAGGATAGGCTGAAACGAACCACATCACTGCTGCCAACATAAACACAATTACAGTCCAATTCTCATCGAGAGGGTCTTTTAGAAAATACGAACATACTTTTTTTTTGCACAAAAAATTAATAGTATTGATTGAATTTATGACTGTTATTTTATATGTATTAATAACATCTTTCAAGAGGGACGGATGCAGATATCATTACCTGACGTATGAATACGTGAATATAAATCTAGTAGCTTTACTATTTGTCAGAAAAGACTCTTTTAAAAAAATGTGAACTGTAAGATCCATATTTTCCGTGAACTACAGTCTGATTTAGCTAGGAAGGAACTCTTGAACAGTTATAAAATCTACTAAGACACTTTTCTTATATTTATACAATAAGTTATGTGATATGCAATTGCGTCACTTTTCATAGATAATATAAAATTCCTTTGAAATAACACACACAAAAAATGCTATCAATATCGACTGCAAAAAATTAAGTTTGTATTTTCTAAAAGTTCCTTCCTAGCAGAATGCTACTCTAGTTAGGGAATGTCTTTAAATTACGTAAGGGTTTTTTTGGGGGACGTGGATGGGTGGGTGGGTGGGTGGGGGGGTTTCAGTATTTTCTGACCTTTTCTTACGAGAATCGAGGAGGGTCAAAATCCATCTTACTAGAGGAATCAATGTTTCTGGTGAGACAAAATCTATATAGCTCACTTTATTTCCATTACTCATGTCTAAATATAACTAAACGATTTAAATAATCTAATTTATCAAATTGTAAAAAAATTACATAAGATAGAGACGGGAGAGGGGGGTCGATAATCACGGAAAAAACCTTACGCGTTAAGTACGGCCCCTTACCATCTTCGGTAATTAGGTCAACAATGACTGAAGACAACGGTCGGTGTAGTTGTTCATCCCCCTAAATTCAAATATCAACAAAACCCCTTGGCAGAGCCGCACCAAAGAGGATGTTTTAGAGTTAACCCCCACCCCCCCTTTTCCGAAAGTACTATTAATAGTATATGTTTGTGTTCATCCTAAATACCCAAGCTTGTAATTTATTAGAGTCTTACAAAATTCCTAACACCTACAATCCTAGTTATGTTTAAAATAAACTTTAAATGGTTTCAAACAATTTAATGTTAAAACAAATTATTCATGGCATTTTCTGTTGGGAGACTCCTCCACGAGGCCCCAATTTTACATCCCCCACTCCTGATGTATTTAATTTCATAATGAAATTTTTTAAAATTTTATTTTGTATTTATTTATAGATTAAAAAAATAAAATTGTGCGTATAACACCATGGCTAATAGCGACTTACTATATTATTAGTAGAGTTTAGAGGCCCGTCGACACAATAAGGTCGACTTACTATAAAGGGGTAAGGATGATTAGGGTAGCTTTGAGTAAATGAACTCATATTAATATAAGGAGGAGATGGGAACACCCCAGTGAAATCCATCATTGACTGCAACCGACACAGATTCGAATTTGGACCTCACCGCTACGATAAATCTAGTATGTTAAGAAATTGACGCATTGGACCGTGTGACCACAGATGTAAAATTTTATTATTAATAAGTATTGTCTTAATTTTTTTTTCCTTATTTACTCAGGCTACCTTTTTTTTAGATGGTTTATTTAATCAGTATTTGTATTTAATTTATTACATATAGTGATTAGGGATCACCATGCGAAGCTAAGTAGCTGACACTTTCAAAAATTACTAAGACTTCTCTAATTTATTCATACGTAAAATATTATACAGCTTTCACTTTTGAAATATGGTATCAATATTGAAATAGTTGTGATATTAAGAGAGGCACATCTTGTCACAGTCAACAGTAGCACACGTTTTTAAAATGTTCTATAACCTTACAAATTTCAATTCCTTTTACAAGTTCACTTAACGTAAGAGTTATCCAGTGGAGAAATTTCACGTCACGTCACGTCACGCTGTGTCCCTGTCAGCCAATCATGTTGCGAGCAACGTCAACACGGCTATTTTTGTTCCGTCATGTTCCATGATCAAAGCTACCTTCACACAAATTTGTTCCATGATAAAAACATTTTTGTTCCCTCGTGTGTTGACACATAATGTTCTATGCTGTGTGCATCCAACGTAACTAGGAGAAAATCTTGAGGGAGTGTGAAATCCAATCAACTTGTTTAACCATAACTTATATATTTAACCTATTTTGTGTAATTTTAGTAATAATATTAATAATAATAATAATAATAATGGCATGTCGGGGCTACATCAGTCTGTAGTTCAGTTTGCGGAAAGATTAGCCAGTACTAATGCACCTTTGCCCAGGGGACGCCCGAATGTTCTAATCGTACATCCTTTCCGTGGAGATTCTTCCCATGTCCCGATGAGATGAGGGGATGATAGTGAATGAATGAATATGTATGAGGATGTGGAGTCATTGAGGATCTTTACCTAACTTAAGCCTAATCAGCCAAGCACTGGCGACCATGGTAATTATTCCCCTTCCGATAAAAAAATCCCCGGGAATCAAACCCGGGACCTTTAAGTCAGCAGCCAGGAGCTCTGAACACTATACCACGAGGTCGGTTATTGAAGTAATTAATAGTATTATTTTTTTATTATTATTATTTCCAACAACATTCAATTTTATGTAATATTATAAAAATATTAAAAGGGTTGATCGAATAAACCAGTTAGTTATAACTCATATATCAAATGAACACAGATATTTCTAGTTTCAGCGACACTCATAGAATGTACAATCTTACTGTCAATCAATATGTAAGTTTAAAAACAAAATATTGTGTTTGTTTATGGAAATTTGTGCGCAATTTTCGAACAGAAATTATCAAAACAGTACACGACTTACAAACTAACTTATTTTAAGACCAGATGCAGCACCCATTCACCCAGCCGTTAATTCATCACTGTGAAAGGGGCAGTCCTAATTTACACAATTATATATTTTTCGGCCATGCCTAGAATTGAATCAGAGACCGTTATTGTAGTAGGAAGACGTGCTACTGACTTAAGATGTCAGACCGTATTTTGTATTAATAATTGACACAGATAGATATTTCATATTTTCAACAACTGAAAGTATACAACCGTGATGGTATAGTATCTCGGCATATATTAATTTCCTCCAATATTATTTTAGAAAACAAAGTTTTATTCCTGAGGCACCATTTTATATTTTTGATATTTGAAAACATATAATAATAACAACACTAAAATAATTAAACTATACATTTTATTGATAGAATAAAGCAGTTAACAGTGAAGTTGTGAGTAAATAAAATGGCTCAAATTAAAACTGTATTAATTTAAAATAAAAAATAAAAACAGATTATAAAACAAATAAAAAACTGAGTATTCATCAGGACGGTTGGTTCTGATGTGTTTTACCTTCATCCAGAGCAGCGCACGCACTCAGCCCTTCGGCCGGTTAGTGACACACGCCCTTTCCATATGGGAGAAAGCGCATAGGCACATTGGGAAGTGATGAAGGGCGGTAGTTTCCCGTTGCTTTAAGGGGACCGACCACCTCGACAAGCGAGAAATCGCCGCGCAGACGTTCAGCTCTAATGCAATATTTAATTATTCTACGACGCGTTGTTTCAAAATATGGTTTACGCAAAAATATAGCCGAAAAATTATAACAAGGCTCTTTTTCCTAAACAACACTAAAATTTGAGTTAAATCAATAGATTTTTTTGTTGAAAATGTGACATTAACTCATTTTCAACGACTAGTTAAGCATATTTGTGGAGCTAGGAGACTAGGCTTGATGAAAAAGGGCTCTAGAAAATACAGTAATTTTTGATAGGCTCACAACACGAATTTTTTAAAGATATTTGAGAACTAGCAGCGAACTTTCCTCTTTACCTTGAGGTAATAAGTTTCGTATTTTTTCCCCGCTCTTATTGACGTGACAAAGGACGGTTGTGGGTGAAGTGCTAAAGCTAGTATAAGCTTAGACAAAATAGAGAATTAGTTCTAAAAAACGACATATACCATTGTAATTTAAGACGTGTGGTCTGAAAGGGATTGATACTTTCTCGCTGATAGAGGCGGGCGCCTTAATCATTGAATTTCTACGAGGGTGTGAGAAATAACTTATAAATTTTCCCTGAAAGTTATCTGACATACCTTTAAAGGAATATTTTACACGCCACAATCGACATGGTAACGACGGCTTTACCACCCATTCGAATAGAGTTGTGCCCCGGATTTTCACCGCTCGGTAAAAATACGTCAACCTATACCGGGTTTGAACACACGAAAATTGGGTAGTGAGGCGAGAACTTTACTTCACTACTATCAAGGTCATCAAAACAAATAAACAACCTGATTTTAATTTGGGTC
The DNA here is from genome assembly GCA_902151455.1 of Timema bartmani. NCBI lineage: Eukaryota > Metazoa > Arthropoda > Insecta > Phasmatodea > Timematidae > Timema > Timema bartmani. Next base: position 61,723 of record CABFWB010000118.1, on the reverse strand, counting down.
CACACGTCATTAAGGACATCTGCGTGTCATGCACATGCACCAATAAGAAGACACCAACCTACATTCCCAACCAACACATGATATATACAACTAGCACCATCACCAAAGGTGAACACCCCAAATACAGGGTGACTCAAATTGAGGCCGAGTGAAGTACCTCCAACATGGCGGGCTTGGACAGCATCAGATATGGGGTGGTCCCCATCCAGGCCTTATTCACCCCTCGGTGTATACCCCACAGTGTGGTGGAACCAGTGACACGCGCAAATAACTCTGTTTACAACAACCAAATACAATCAACAAGTTGTACGATGGATGAGTAAGGCCCTGACTAGGTGACTTCCGGAATACAACTAGTCAGGGTATTTATTTGGCATTAACTCCAACAAAGGATTTTTTAAAATTTCAAACTCTGGACTAGGGGTGTGCGAAGCTTCGAAAACTTCAATCTCGCTTCGAATATTTGTCAATATCAAATTATCATCAAAACAAAGTTAGGTTTTAACATTTACAAAGTATATCCAATTTAAATATTGACATCCAAAATTACATATATGTTGAATATTTTAATTTTATGTTGTAATAGTAAAAAATACTACAAGGCATCAATCCGCAATCGAGTCGTACCGACTAAGCAGCCATCATTTGTTGGCGATGATAGTGTTAACTTTTTCTGATAGAGAGTGTCATGGTAAGCATGGTAAGCCCAAAGAACCCTCCAGCCGTTATTCTCAGTTTTCTAGACCGGAGCCGCTACTTTTTCATTCAAGAAGCTCCTCATTTTTCCTTCACGAGGCTGAGTTTGACCCCGTTTCAGACACCCTGCTTCACATGAAAAATCTATAAGCACCGGTGATCAAACCCGGGACATCTGGATCTGTAACCAGGAACTCTGAGCACTAGATCCCAGAGGCTATCTGTTTTAATAATAACGTGAACTCTATATGTTGGACTAAATCTGTACAATTTGTAAACAAAACACTTTTATATAATATTTAGTGGTTACATTTACATAAATCCACAATATAATATTTTTTCAACATAAAACAATTTTTATAAAATAATCAAAATTCAAATCGGCTTCGAATAAATTTTATATATTCGATTCGACTTTGCTTCGAATCGAAAAGTGGACTTCACACGCCCCTAGTCTGATCATTTAAATAGTATAAGTTCAGATATACTTGTATTCAACTATCAGCATTTTAAATATGAAGATAGAATACCTGGATCTCAAATCCTAGATTCAGATAACCATTTTCGAATACAAGGATCTAATCTGCATATATCAATATCATATGTTTCGAATCTGAGATTTTTAAAGTGAAATTCTCGAAACAAATTTTCACAAAGGCATTTTTAATATAAGGACTGCCAATTTATATAATAATCAAACACTTTAATGAAACGAACCCATTAGGATGTCTAAGGATATATAATTTTATAAATTATAATTACATTATGTTATCAGTAGCAAGTGTAGTGTTTCAAGATAGTTTATTTGATTTAACTCGAAACTATAATTTGTGATATTTGAACGTTATCCTATCCAAACTTACTTCGGATTTTGGACTTGAATATGCAAAATAAATCGGTTTTCGGATTTTAATCTGAAGAAGGTTTAATTAACTTCAGGAATATTTTTTAAAAAAACTGACAAAATTGTTTATGTACACGTGCAAGTGAAAAAACAAAATATAATTGCCATATTGCTATGTTTGTAGTCATTTAACCCCAAATGAAGGATACCTAATACAAATAATTGCCTTTTCCGTTTAAATAAATAAACTGTTTTTCTGTTAATTGCCAAATTTAAAGATTTGACAAACAAACCATTTGCTACACACGATAGCAAGGCAGAGAGACAGAGAGGTACCAAAAACAACTTTTCCAGGATCAGGAGAGCAGGATTTATTTTTTTAAACACCGCATCATACTACCTGTTTGGTCTATACGCTTATGTACTAACTACGCTGATGGTTTAAGGGATTAGGAAGATTATATTTAGATAAAATGTACTTGCATTTGCGTGGAGATAAAGTGGAAAACATTTTTGGAAAAACTACCCTCAGTACACCCGACCGATATTCGAACCTCGATCTCCCCGACATCGGCAGTCTAGTCTAACACGAGAGTGTAAAGTATGTAAGGTAATACTATAAATAATAATCGTTTAAGAATAATATTTTATTGATATAATGTAATGAGAATGAAGAAGGAGAGGATGTAAAAAAAAAAGGATGGAAATAATGTAGGAAAAGACCGCAAGGGAGGCTAACAAAGAGATGGGAGGAGCAGATAACACAGAAAGTGTGCAATTGAGAAGAGAAGATTGGAAGCAATTAAAGGAGGAAGAATGGTGGAAGGATAGTGGAAGCTGGAGGCATTTTACTAAACTGACCCGGCCACATGTTGGAAACAGTTGGTGATGATTTTGTTGATAAGTATAGATTAATGACGGTAAAATAACTATATATATATAGCTAGGTACTGTAAATATGCAGTGATGTTTTACAATTTTTTTTTGGTAGTCTTACACTAAATGTCACCACAGACAAAACCCTACCAAATCAATATTGTTGTCATGGAAACGCATCTTTCAGAATTGGCCACCAGGTAGCTCTAAGTGTATTGTGATGTCTGAAAAAGTACTTTGAACCTCACACACTTGAGTGCGCAAGAAACATGTTGGATTAAAGTGTGCAAGTGTGAAGCGCGCAAACTATTCAAAAACAATCAAAGAAAAAAAATTACTAGATCTACTTTCACATATTCATACGTCAATCCATGTGATATGAAGCTGTAACTTTTGAAATATAATATGAATACCTATAAAATAAAACAATAATATTACCTTATCAACGTTGGCTGCAAACAAATATGTTTGTATTCTCTAAAAGGATCTACCAACCAGATCCCTGTCATAGCATACGTTTATTTTAGTGAAATATTTTATCACAATATGAAAGATAGTTTACTCTAATAGACGAAATATTGTCTTACAAGGAAGGGTACACTCAGTTATTATAAAATAGCAGGGGTGTGCGAAGTCCACTTTTTCAATTCGAAGCGATCTCGAATCGAATATATGAAATATTCTCAAAGCCGAATCGAAGTTCGAAAATTTTTTTGTTAGTTTTTTTACACTAGAAAAATATATTATATTGTTATTTATTGAACTTTATGTACTAAAATTACTTAGAAAATGTTTTATTATGCTTATTGTTAGTAATATTTTATTTTAATCTAATAAATCAAGTTATATTACAACTTACAATTCAATTACTTAGGTGTTTTTCCAAATAAATATTGTTTTAAGGCCTACTATATAAATGGCAACAATTGACCATAAATAGAGTATTTTAGCTGTCTATTTTACTGACGAAGCTTTGAAGCCGGAATTTTTTTC
>CABFWB010000118.1:13591-56062 GCA_902151455.1 Timema bartmani | reverse complement strand
CATAGACATTGGGCCAGTTTCATAGTCAGATTTAGTACACCTCAAGTGCGGCGCTATACTAAATACAAGACGTCACCTACCTGAAATTGAATTGAATGGGCTAGTTTCATATGCGAAACTGGCCCATTCCATTTTGGTCTAGGTAGGTGTACTATATCTGACTATGAAACTGGCCCATAATGTCAATTGAACATAAATTCTTGTTCAAATTTCACGATACTCCTGACAATTATTCTAGAACAGTTGAGAATACTTTGTGTAGACATTTAAACCAAACGTTTTCTTGAAGCAATATTTTATTTTATTTGATAAAAAACTATTTTTATCAAAATACTACAAAAAACTGACCTTAACTTATGTTCTTTCCCCTCCACCCTAAGCTGTTTAGTTTAAATATTTGTAACTACCAGTAAAAGAAGTCCGCGCATGACTATACACCGGAAAATTGAAAGTGTGTCAGAGAAGTGTATTTATAAATCCATTTCCTCGTTAGCAGAATCTCAGTTCTGTTGATGTTTGTAAGTTTCGCAAGCCACTTGACGTCAGAGAACAACAATTCATTTCGACACTAGTTCGAACTAACTCGAACACAAAAGGATTCAGGTTATGTTTTGGCAAAGGTTGTTATAATCTTTTTGAATGGCTGTAAATAAATATAGCTCTTGTTAGGGTTTAGTTTTTATCTTTAACGCGATCACGCTTTCATCTGCGATTTATCTTTGTTGGATCATTTATACTTCATTTAAAATCTTCCAAAAAAGTTATCCCAATGACAACCTGATTGTTGTAGGGGGGGAGGAGGGGGAACTTGTTTTATTTGTTTTTAACTCCGTTGCGCGACCCGTTCGGGATGTACCACGTGTGTAAATAATTAACATATATATTAATCACGTTAATATTTGATGGACGAGAAAGGTATAATTTAGAGGCAATGTACCCGGACTTGTGTGGGTGAGAGTGAGAAATCATATAGGAAAAGCTATCCTCAGTACTTGCGGCCAGGATTCGAACCCTTGTCTCTCTGTTACGAGCAAACCAGGCTAAACACGGCTGACATATAGACCGCGTGGCAGGGGTTGTATGATTTAGTTACGTTCGAGATGCGGATAGAATGTATGTTTATTTATGCATTTAACTCCCGTACGAGCCATTAGTGGATTTAAAAAAATATGATTTTAGTGTAAACGTAGCAGCCATTCCCCTAACCGATAATTTAGTACCAAGTCAATTCCCTATTCTACAGTTTCAACCATCGTCGGGAATAGGACCCCAGACCCTTAAGGAGAAAAAACCCAATGTTTTAGCAGTTTTTATATAAAAACTTTTTTTTTGTCAAAATAAATCAATTATTTCTCCAGTGGAAACATAAAGAGTTTAATTTTCTTCACGTGGTGACCTCAACAGTTTCTAAATATCTGTAAAGAGTGTCCTCGAATTTCATGACAACTTTTTCACATTTAAAAAGTTTCTCATTTAGTGCCGCTATGCTCATGACAGATATTCAACAATTGTTGATACCATCATGTGAAGAAAATTTTAAAAAATGTGTTTCTACTGGATAAATATTTGATTTGCTATAGAAAAAAAAAAATTTTGCTATAAAAACTGAAAAAAAAAACCCTGCCCTTAGCTCGCGTCCCTTACATCCCCACTTTGTAAGGAGACTGGTACCCTGCTGACTAAGCCAAGGTGAAGGACAGACAATACACTTTAAGTAAACTACAAACTATTTAGGTGTTGTTTTACGTAAACATATGTATAACCTTGTATATACAATCCGATTTAGATATGAAGGAACATTTTTGACAAATACAAAAGTTATTAAAACAATTTTCATGTATTCATACTTCAACTCATGTTATCTACCGCTGTCAATTTTTAGAAATATGATCACTATATATAAATAAAATAGTTCTAATAATATAATAAAATGTTATCAATTTTGACCACAAAAAGTATTTTTTTTAGAGGTCATTCATACAAGAATCCTACTTTATCTATGTGGGACGAGTTTAAAAAAAATTATTTTAGAATTGAGGTGAAAAAAAATAAAAAAATAAAAGGGAACGGATTGTTTCAGTTTTCGCTTATGCGCCTTTGTTTTCGAGAGACATATAATTGATTCCAATCGTGTACGTACAGGACTTATGAGATACGTATAAGTAACACTGCCGGTTGACTTTTCAACTATTTTAAATCATATGGTAGTGTTTAATAATGTATGCCTATTTCATCAGAATTTTGGTTAGCTATCATCAGAATTTTGGTTAATTATATTACTCCACGGTGTGAAACTTAAAGTGAGCTCTACCGACCAAGCGGCCGCCACTGTTTGAGTTGATAGTGATAACATTTGAGAATAGAGGGTGTAATGTGGTCAGCACAATGAACTCTCCGGCCGTTAATCTCAGTTTTCTAAACAGCAGCTGCTACTTATTTATTCAAGTAGCTCCTTTATTTTGTTCTCACAATGTTGAGTTTGACCAGGTTCCAGACACAATGCTTCACAAATAAATTTTGGGAGAGCTGGGGATCGAGCCAGGGACCTTTGTATCTGTAGCTATGAGCTCTTGACTACTTGACCAGAGAAATTAATTATATAGATTTCTTAGATAGATTTACATCATAATACAATATTTAAGGACCTCTATAGCTGGATTTCAAGATAAAACAAGCTATGGTCGTCCTTCTACAAGAATATAATAAATTAAGTTTTCAGAAGATATGTTTAAAATTTATTTTCAAATGAATATTTAAGAAAAAAGATAAACCATTTAAGTAATGTGTTTAATCTCCAACACAATAAGGATGTAAACAAACATTGCACTTTTAAATAATTTTTTGCTAAGAAGATAAATAATTGTTCCTCTTGGTGGTATTACAGGGGGAGTGGGGATTTTATTCTCAATAATGATGTTTTTATTCAGTGCTTAAAATTAAGGCGATTGGCCCTTTTCATTTGGCATGGAAATGCAGAGCCGTGGGAACAAACGGTTATTTTCTAGAATTTTTATTTGTTTTGCAATTTTCTTTTCGGAAACGGTTTGTTCAAGAATATAAGCATGCTGACTAAGCTATACTTTTTACATACACACCTCCTCTATAATTTTAACAGTGATCAAGTTTCGGTAAAATTGACAATTTTCAATAGAAAACTGCCGGCTTCATAGCAAAAAATAAGAAAATGTAACAATTAATAAACATTGATGCATTATCTTAGAAGGGGTGTTGAAAATATTAACATAAAAATTTCACTCGTTCTCGAGAAAACTGATATTTACAAAAGTATGATTTTTCCGCAAGACCTGTCCGGTAGCTAGCGCCATCTACGGTTTCCGAGATCCATCTGTTCTTGTTGACGCGGAAGGATACTTTGGTCGGTTGTGAAGCCACGCCACGCCTTTCACCCTTTCCACCTACCATACCACAAAATAGGTTCTAGACTTGCACTCGACAGGGTCAAGGGCCTTAAATCCCCTCTTCCCTACAGTAACTTATGCCCACACAAATTAGGTTTGGTTAAGCTTGTGAAATTTGCGGCTATCTTAATGGGATAGTACCCTTTCCCTATGTGAGTATTTCGTCCCACTTTCTCTCCACTGTGGTATTTCCTCCACCGTGAAAACATTTCCCATGGCAGCCGCTTCAAATTGAGTGTCTATTTATATTGGAGTTGTTTATATCGTTTACTACTTAAGTGTGTTACATGGGGGAGTACTGAAAGCGTTGCAGCTGTTTAGACATTCTGGATTATTTACGAAGTGGTTTGATATTTCTTAAAATGGTTTTCAACAAAATTTAGGCTTAAGTTTTGACCAGTTAAAGAGTTTAAACTTTAAATCTAAAGTTAAAAAAAAAGACTGGTAGCTTGAATATAACAATCCCGCATTTGCTTCAAATTTTCTGTTGTGACCTTATCAAAACGTGACTTTATTTGATAGAGGATGGGTAGTTCTAGGTTTCTTTACTTTAATCTCAGAAGTACAAATATTGGCGTAAAGCTTAGTTGAATTTCTTCTAAAAAATTTAAACTTTAAACCTAGATAGGGACCTGTTGATAGCTTTCGCCTACAGTTTGGTGAAAACTATATTTAAAAATATAAAATCACTTCTTTAAAAGTGCGGAATTTCCAAACGCATAAAACGCCCTCCCCATGTAGCATTCCTAAATGTTACCTCAAGCTCGGATGCATTTTGCTATTTACAATGAAACCCTTCAGTACTCTCGAATAGACAAATATCCTATTTTAAAGTCTACATAACACAAAGTTAGATGCTTGACATATTAAAACTCTTAAGCCCAATGAGTTAGAGTTTCCTCATTAAAGCCTGCCACCAGAGACATAAGAGTGTATTTCCATAAGGTGGGAGTGTTGGGGACGCGTGAAAAGTGCAGTGTTTTTGCAGTTTTTATGGCAAAACGTTTTTTGTCAAAATAAATCAAATATTGCTTCTTTCAAACAAAGAGTTCAAGTTTCTTCATCTGATGATATCAACAGTTGTTGAATATTTGTTATGAGCATAGCGACAGATGAGAAATTTTTGAATGAAGGGAAATAGTTGTCATTAAGCTAGAGGACACCCTCGATAGATATTCAAGAACTGTTAACATCACCATGTGAAGAAAATTAAACTCTATATTTCTACTGAAGAAATGTATTGGTACTCACGTCGAAGAGTTTGAACGACTAATTGATAATACGGTCGAGAGGATGGCAAATTCCAGAGCCTCATAACGCCCCATACGCACTGGCGATGTTTTAGTACTTAATTCAGTAAATAAACCTGCACTGTAATAATTATGGCAGCTAATTCATGGAATAGTTCACTGATTAATCTACCACGATATATATTACGAACATCAGCACGGTATTGTGTTCATCCTTGCTTAGTGAATAGTAAACGTTACCAAAAAATGGAACCCTTTCAGAAAAAAAAAATGTTTATTTATAAATTAAAGGTTTAACTTATATTTTGAAATAATCTCGCGTATTTTTTTAAACTATAGGTACATTTTAAAATACAAAAAAAATTTAATTAAAAAAAAATTCTTAAAACCTTTCTTAGAAAGAAATATATTACGCTTTACTATTTTTTTTATATACTGAGAAATTATTGGTAAAATACTAATGAACGATTTCTCGTACCCTTCTGCGCATGCGTTTATAATTAAACATCGCCGAAAAATATAGACTGTGCTGTCACCAAAGTACGCACAAGATTTCATGATAGCTACTTTTTATTAATTTTTTTGTTATCAGTCGCCAGGATATTTGGTCGTTCCCACGGTCATTGCCAACCTATACTCGATGGTTTGTGTGTAGGGGGCACAACAAAGTTCCATGCAAATTACCTCTAGCGCCCCTAGCGGTGTGTGAGAGGACCTTACCGTCATGTTCGACATTCAGCTCTATGGTGTTGCCTATGAAAGGCAGTGCTGGTGGTCCAGGGATCCTGTTAATGAGAGACACCAGACGTGCGCGGCGCTTGTTGTACACCATCAGTGATACCACCATTACCACCAGGAGCGCTGAGGTCACTGATCCAACTGGCAGGAGAGATAACACAGCTGAACATAACTGCAGGATCATCTGAAACACAAGAGGAGTACTGATGATCATTGAGATCACTGGCAGGAGAGATAACACAGCTGCACATAGCTGCAGGATCATCTGAAACACAAGAGGAGTACTGAAATCATTGAGATCACTGGCAGGAGAGATAACACAGCTGCACATAACTGCAGGATCATCTGAAACACACCAGGAGCACTGAGGTCACTGATCCAACTGGCAGGAGAGATAACACAGCTGCACATAGCTGCAGGATCATCTGAAACACAAGAGGAGTACTGAGATCACTGAGATCTCTGAAACACACTAGGAGCACTGAGGTAATTGAGATCACTGGCAGGAGAGATTACACAGCTGCAGGATCATCTGAAACACACTACGAGCACTGACATCATTGAGATCACTTGTAGGATAGATTACACAGCTGCAGGATCATCTGAAACACACTACGAGCACTGACATAATTGAGATCACTGGTAGGATAGATTACACAGCTGCAGGATCATCTGAAACAAGAGGAGCACTGAGGTTATTGAGATCATTGGCAAGATAGATTACACAGCTGCAGGATCATCTGAAACACACTAGGAGCACTGAGGTAATTGAGATCACTGGCAAGATAGATTACACAGCTGCAGGATCATTCTGAAACACACTAGGAGCACTGAGGTAATTGAGATCACTGGCAGGAGAGATTACACAGCTGCAGGATCATCTGAAACACAAGGAGATTGAGAAAATTTCGAATTCGAGAGAGAATGGGAAAACCACCCCAATGCACCCGACCGGGGTTCGAGCCTCGAATTTACTGTCACTTCCATTTATATTCAATACTTGTGAGCCTGATGCCTAAGAAAACATGATAGGATAATTATTTACTAGTAGCTTATGGTCAATATTATCTAAAATAACACTAAACACCACTTTGTACAGAGATAAATAACTTAGTTATTGGCAAGAATATCGAATTTGTCCTTTGAAAATTTATAGCACTACTGCATGAATATATGTATAGTAGAAAGGTACGTTAAGATTTTTTTTTTTGCTGTCCACATGGTTACAATTTTACATTTTAATTAGTATTATTTTATCTATGAAATAAACAGTGGTAAATCTCAGGACTTTACGTATAGATTTAAGAAGAGTATTTTAGTAGTTTTTATAACTATCAATAAAAATTCCTAGCCATCTAAAGCACGTTAGAAAATTACCTTTGTTTCAATAGTTTGAACGATTAATCCTTAATTCTTAATTCGAGACGTAGATCCTTTCAATTACGTTTAACGTATTTAGTTTTTTAATACATTGATACACACGTTCTTTTTAAAAGGTGAGAAATTATGAATGGTCTCGATTAGTTTAACGACCACTGTACAATAGACTACACTAGACAGGTTCTCCCTCTCTCTTACACACACACAAGGTTTGAAAACAACTCTTCACCTTGAGGAGTTTTAAACAAGCAAAGAGAATATTCTGCTTGTTCGACACTTTCAATGACTTATATAAGTCTTAATACTGTGTCACCTTTCCCATCTCCCCTCCTCGATTTAGAGGCCAACTTTCCTTTTGGCTGATAACCGACCGCCCTTCGATAGATAAGTTGTGAGACCGGATTCACGGTCCAAAAATGAAGACGAGTTTCAAAAACCCATCCCAAAAATTAACCGGGATAAATAAACACAGGATTGCTTTCGAACCAGAAAACGTATCGAAGTGCTGTTTTCTGCATTATTTTTTCCTTAATTCTACTTGACAACATCGCTATTGTAATCAATTTAATGGTGTATTTAAATAAAAAATTCAAACGATTTTTCAGATAGATTCAAAGGTCTCGATCCAATTCATTTATCGATTCTTTATCTTGTGATTTAAAAAAAAACATCAAATTGAAAAATCGAAACATAACATAAATGCAGAACAATTTGGTTGGCTCTAAAAATTTTTTTACTACTAGAAAATTTTTGAAACCAATGTTGTAAGACAAATTAATATATAATTATATAATAATAATAATAATAAATAATAACATAATTAGTCATGTAGCCAAGGGAGAGGAGGGTTCTGATGGTTGACAAACCCACCCCCCTCTACCCATACTGAAATATTGGCTACAATGTGATTTTAAAAATATCCATCGCTTTTGTGGTTAGTTTCTGGTTACTGATCTAGAGGTCCTGAGCTCAATCCCCGGCGCTTTCTGATTTTTCTGTGAATAAGTGGGTATGGAACGGGGTCAACTCAGCATTGTGAGGATAAATGAAGAGCTACTTGAATGAAAAAGCAGCTCCGGTTTAGAAATCTGAGATTAACGGACGAAGGGTTTGTTGTGCTGATCACATGACAACCTCTATCAGCGGAAAACGGCACTATCTTCACCAACGAATGGCGGCTGCTCGGTCGGTATGGCTTGAGTGGGGGTTGACGCCCTGGAGTTACAGTCGCATTCAAAGGAGTTGCTCACAAACAGGCCTGGCACATTGTACTAACCGTTAGGAGTACCAAAGTTTGCTTTATAATCTACTTACACTACTTGAATGCAGGCCCTTGTAAAACAGCTAAGTTAATTTTATATTGTAATAATCATGTATTAATTATTGTTTATCATTAATTAGTTGACTAGATTAAACGAAACTTGAAAATATACAGATAATTTATTTGCTCAATCCTTGTTAATTTCTACAAAAAATATTTTTCTGTTTTCCCATTTAGTTTTATACTGTAAATAAAACAATTTTTCCAAAGATCTATTCAAGGCATTCGGTTAATTGCTTGACTCATACATGAGAAGTTATTATTAGAGTTATAGATCTCGTTACATCTCGTCAACTTTACATGAAGTGATATAGTTTCAATCAAAATGCTTATGAAAATTAATCTTGATCTTATATTGAAAACATAATATGCCAGGATGTTATGTTATAAAAACATCAATATTTAAAATGCAAAAATACTCTCAAGGATCAAAAAGAAAAACAGCATTCCCCATCTCCAAAGGGCTCTCAAACGCTTAATGCTACCAAATTTATATATATATATATATGTATATCCCTGATGGGCTGATAAGATACTATTTATGATTTGAAATTACAATCGATAATGTAACACCATTTACAAAACAAATTTATATAAATAAGAGTAGTATATGTATCTGACTTGTATTTTATAAATCTATCATATGAAATGGAACTAATTAATAGAAATATAATATAAAAATTATTTAAAGGTTACAATACACAACCCTTAAAATAATTGTTTAATAAGACCAATTTTGTTATCAATTCTAATAAATGATTATGTTCAAACAAAATCACTGTTTAATTTAGTCTTTAATGAGTAGATATGAAATATTATTTACAAAATGACGATGGATCATTTGGTCGAAGAGGTCTTTTTAATATATATTTCGAACTATTTAGCGTAGTAATAAAAACAAAAATTTACCAGAAACAGAATTAAGTAGAAAAATAAATTTGAAGGAAACAAAGTGACCAATTTAATATATGTGTGACCCACTTTGGTGTTTATTATTATTATTATTATTATTATTATTATTATTATTTAACACGGCATCTTACTACCCGTTCGGGTTATACGCTTAAGTACTAATTACGCTAATGGGTTAGGAATGGGTAAGGTTTAATTTAGAGGAAGTGAGCCCACATTTGCGTGGAGGGAGAGTGGAAAACTATTTAGGAAAAACCAGCCCCAGTTCACCCGACCGAGATTCAAACCTCGATCTCCCCATCCTCGGCAGTCTAGCTCAACATAAACCTAGCGCGTCAGCTAACTACGCCACCGAGGCGGGTCACTTTGGTGTTGAATTGGTAAAAAATAGGCGTAACTCTAGCAATAGATTGAACTGTCAAAGATGGAAATATCGTGGTTCGAATCCTTGTCAGGTGTATTTTTTTCTAAATTATTTTCCGCTCTTCCATGCAAATGTGAGTACATCTCCTCTAAATTATAATTTCCTAATCTTTTCTCTATTAGTGTAATTAATATATGCACGGTATGAAATTGTAGTAAGACGAATTAAAAAAATAATACTTGTTTAATAAATGTATAGTCTGATTGTTTAAGAAAGACCTTTATCCTTGGTTAAAAAATTATTAAGTATTCTCTTATGTAATCATACGTCAAGACAAATGTTATTAAGGTGTACATTTTAACAAATGATGCCAGTGCCGACCATTTTAATTTAGTAACAATGTATAAAGAATTTTAACTACAAGGAGAAGAAACTCCTACCCCTTAATTGTAGCCTATCAGATAGAACCTCTCCGTCCCGAGTCAGAATCAAATCCGCCACCTTTCAACCAACCCTGAGGGTATGAATGGCGATTAACTTCCGAGTGTTCATTTAGGTTAGTTGAGAATACTATAACTTTCACTTGGAACAACAACCTTATTGACGGTCTTTAATTTATTCTACTTTTACTTTAGAAAACCTCCCGTTACATTTCAGATGGAAATACGCCTTACCCGAATATTTAGTCACACGGTTACTGCGCTTGACTCTGTCAGGCGAGAGAGGCTTATTATGTTCGCAATCCACATCTCTTTATTCACCAAGGAAGTTTTTTTATAACTTCTTAGCCGCCTCGGTGGCGTAGTTAGCTAGCGCGCTAGTTTCGTGTTGAGCTAGACTGCCTAGGATGGGGAGATCAAGGTTTGAATCTCGGTCGGGTGAACTGGGGGAGGGGGTGAGGTTTTTCCTAAATGGTTTTCCACTCTCCCTCCACCCAATTGCGGGTTCACTTCCTCTAAATTCAACCTTCCAAATTCCTAATCCATTAACGTAATTGGTATTTAAGCGTATAATCCGAACGGTTAATAAGACGTGGTGCTAAATAAATACAAAATTTAATTTGAACTTAGCCACTAGCATAGAATTCATATAATTATTATTTTATTTTTAGCACCACGTATTACTACCCGTTCGGGCTACGAGCCTATTTACTAATTACTTTAATGTGTTAGGAATGGGGAAGGTTGGATTCAGAGTAAGTTTACCCGCGATTGCGCGGACGGAGAGTGGAAAGCCATTTATATAAAAAAAAACACCCTCAGTACACCCGGCCGGGAACAAACCCTGATCTCCCCATGATCTGCAGTCTAGTCTATTACGAGAGTGATACCCTAAATTATGCGGCCACCGAGGTGGGGTACTAGCATAGAAGGATTTTGGCAAAAAAAAAAACTTTTAACATTATAAACAAATTTCTACGACACACATTGATAGCATTTTACTATATAAAAAGTGTTATTTTATAAATATTTATAATGTATATTAAAAGTGATATGACTTGATGTATGAATACGTGAAAATACATATAATAGCTCTTCTAGCTGTCAGATAAGGATCCTCGTATGAAAAGTGACATGTAGCTGTTATTTCTTTACGAATCTTAGGAACTAATTTAAAATTTCTCCTCTTCAACTTGTCTAATGGCTCAGATAGTTTAACTCACTTATAACCAGAACACCCGGCACTAGGATATAAATAATTAGAAAAACTTAATCCGCAATGCTATATTATTCTCTTAGGCGTATGCTACTGTCCTTGTCCAAATTTATTTGCAAGTCGTGTGACTATATAATTTGCACAGTAAATACACAATTTTAAAATATTTGGGTCGTTTTAAAAGTACAAGATTACCCAGAAATTTTAAATTTTCTGTACTGAGACAGGGTGACAAATGAAGAAGTCCTAAGAATAGTGGGTGAGACGAGAACCATTTTGGGTGTGATTCTTTGTTGCAAAGCAAACTGGCTCGGACATATCTTAAGGAGGAACTGTCTTCTGTACGACCTCATAGAAGGAAAGGTTGACGGAAAGAGGAGCTTAGGAAGGGGGAGGATTCAAATATTGGACGACTTGAAGTAAAGAAGAACATTCTGGGAGCTGAAGGAGACAGAGGAGAGGGCGAATTGGCGGCCTAAGTTCACTGACAAAAGGAATGGTCCTGTCGTAAGATAGAACACCTAATGATAATAATGTGTTTAAACTATTTTTGGGATCATTTAGCTCAAGTGTGGGTGTTTGCGCTGTGAGACACACTTATAGTGAACTTCGAATTATTGACCGTATTTAAAGTCTAGTTGCGGTAATCGACCATTATTCCAGTGTACAAATAACAGGAGTTTCAGGTCAAATGGGAGGGTGGCTGACGTTCAAATTTGGTCTATATATGCGGCCCTTTATTTCGACCTGACCGGAATTCAAGCCCTAAATGGGCCGCC
This sequence comes from Timema bartmani, assembly GCA_902151455.1. Taxonomy (NCBI): domain Eukaryota; kingdom Metazoa; phylum Arthropoda; class Insecta; order Phasmatodea; family Timematidae; genus Timema; species Timema bartmani. The sequence goes on along the minus strand of CABFWB010000118.1, from coordinate 44,243 downwards.
TCGGTAAGAGAGAAATTGCCGCGCAGACGTTCAGCTCTAAAGAAAGGCGGCCTTACACCGAGGCAACAAGATGCAATATGTAGCATGGAAAAAACACCATAAGTAAATTAAATATAATTGAAATATAAATTTACCTAAGATTGATTCCGACACTCCCCCATCCCTCCTAATAAAATGTAATAAAATACTTAAATTTCCCCTCCCCCCCCAAAAAACCTTATATACTTTAAGGGCGGCCATTAAGTAGGGATAGATAGGTAAGATATACACTTGGCTTACCTTGACAGATTACGTTATGGTTCTATCTTATAAACTACGCCATTGTGTAATCTGTCATCGTAGACGGCGTGTACATGGACGTTATTACTGGGGCTAAAACATTACTTTTTCTCTCTACTATTTTGTTACACTACATGGATGATTACAGATTGGCCTTATTTTGAGTTAACTGGATAATAATCTAAACCAGTCAATCTCAATAGAGAAGAAAACTCCGTTTATAATGATGAGTATCTTTGATTACGTCATTCTCTTCCCCTAAGACAAAAACTAGAAATAAAAAAATCGTAATTAAAAAAAACACGAAAAAAACAAGATTAGGCCTACAGTAAAAAATATGTTTTTGTATGCTCCGACAATCTTGATAAAGTTTGTTCATAGAAGCTGACGTGATAGTTCTCCTCAACCCCAATGATCTCCTGTGTTACCAGCCCCTACCATAGAGAAAGCTCGGAATTGGATCAAACGGGAGAGTTGTTTGTAATGTAATTATGTCAGGCCTCATCCTCCTAGCAATAGATCTCGCTGCTTGGTCACGTGGCTGAATAACCCGAGGGTGTTTTTTGGCCGAAATAGATTGTCTCTTGTTTTTCAAGACACAAAGAATATCGGGACTACAAGGAATATCAATGTTTGTTTGAGTGGTACGCATGATTGTTTTTATTATACTTGAACAGTATTTTTTTTTAAACTAGATTGCTCAAAATAATAATTAACTTTGATTCTATGTAGAATGTCATTAATTTTAAAATGTAATATAATAATTGCTTGGATGGATAACATAACACCAATCACTCAGATTATTCATATTATATTTGGGTCTATTTTTTAATTTATTCTATTAAATTAATTACCTCATTGATCTTATTTAAATTAGAACTCAAAAGCCCAATTATTTATTTTATAATATTTGTTATATTTTATTAATACAATGTCGTGGTTTTATTTCCGTTTTGAATTTGATGGGAATACTACATTTTTTTAGTAAATATAATTCGAAAATCAAACAAAAACATGATTGATTTACAGTTATATTATTTACAAAATGTTCAGTCTAAAATTATTTTCAAAGCTTTAGTCTAATATCTAAGTTTTAGTTTAATGTTTTTTTCTTCTCTGAAGTCAAACTTGTGTGTTTTGTATACGATACACACTTCATTCTATGGTTACAACTAGATTCACCAACCTAAACTGGGTTTTAAATTCGTTTTTAACAGGGCACCTGGGGTAATTATTTAGAAAGAACATAATTAGAATACCAAACATGGAAACCAAGTAAAAAAGATATTCGGCTTTTGAAATTTATATTTTAGTCCAACTATTGGTAAAATAATCTTTTTAGCTTGTCTAATAAGTAAGGCCAGGACTTCGATGACTTAAAAATTATCAAAAAATACCTATATAATGAACTAAAATTACAAAAATATTACTTTTAATTTACAAAAGATCACCTAAAATATTAACAAATTTCGTAATGAAGGCACAAGACAAAAGATTAAATCAAACACTATTTTCTCACTTCAACAATAATTATAGGCTTAAAAAAATATGTTTGAGCATGTATGTATGCACTTATCAATATCGATGGTATTTAGAAATATACTTATTCAAGATGAATGACTAAAAATGACTTTAAAAATGCCTAAAATATGAAGCAAATTGAAAGAAAATAAATAAAAAATAACAAAAACAAAACCCACCCCAAATAAAGACCTATAAGAAAACGTTTCCACAACCAGGGGATCATGAACAAAGTTTATGTGCATATGAGCACTATCTGTGAAGTTAAAAAATAAATGGTACGATGCACCGGCACAAAATTTCTTTTTATCTCAGAGTAGAGATATTTACTAAAACTCGTAATATTTGTGATACGAAATTATAGATTATGTTGGTGCAGAAACATTCCACCAAGGAGCATAAATGAAATACATTTTACTGTTATACAAACATTGAGAAAAGAGGAATACCTACGTCCACCAAAGAACATAACAATCAAGTTTGTTTTCAAATAACTGCACAAAAAGTGTAATATATTTGCTTATAGCTCAGAAACTATTAGTTTTATTAATACATATTCTAAATAAAATATTTTTTCGTTAATAGTACTACAAGCTTACACTAATAAGTTATTTTCTATCTCAAATAGTTGCGGACATATGATCAAAATGGAAAATTTCCGCGTCTCTAATAAATTCATTTTCATGGAAAAACAAAAACTGCGATTGTATTTGTAATGTTAAACAATACCTGGATACAACATTTAATAAAAATCGTCAAAGCAGATTTTGAAAAAATTGATTTTTTCTTTTTTTGCCCTTTATTAAACTACAATTAATTTTAGGGTTGGATACCGATTTTCAAAAACCCCTCGGGGGGCCTTATGAAAATACTAGATACTAAGTTTTAGCCAGTTCGGTCAAATATTTTCGGCTCTAGCCCAATACAGACAGACAGCATCACAAAATAAACTTTTTCGGTTTCAGGGGCTCATGAAATGTTGACATTTATCAAAATCTCGAGTTCGATTTTTTTTTGACGATCACAATATTTCTCTATTTGAGGGCTCGAGAAAAAGTAAACGTTTAAAAGAATAACACGTCATTAAAATATGGACTCTGATAATAACCATAAGAAAACTCTAGCCAAATTATTTGACTAGCATTATTAGTTTGGAAATTGATTCGAGCTATCATCGGTTGACTTAGTTTTCCAAATTTCGATTTTAAATGTGGCCTTACTATCTTCTTTACATACCAATAAATTAATTTTATAGATCACTTAAGTTATATTATATTATAGGTTTGATACACTTACTGTATTAAAATCTGATATTTTATCCAAATATTAAATAAGTTAAATTCTCTTAGCATGTAACAAAAGTATTATTTATATACAAAATATGTAAGTCGATGCTTGAATACAAAATTAAATTATTCTGAAAATTTAAAAATGACACCCGGACACGGGAATCGAAACCGGGACCTTTGGCTCAGCACGCCAATGTTCTAACCACTGAGCTATCCAGGAATCGTCCCGTACTTAGGGTCATTCTTCACTCATATTTTAAGTCATATTTTAAATTAGTTAATTGCTATACATGTTGATGTCAAGGAAAAAGTTTCTGAAAACAACAACCCTGAATTAACACCAGTTTGGTTAATTTTTAAAGATTTGATACACACAATTCCTTACTAAAAAAAAATTCACTATTTTATCCTCGCATATATTTATTGTATTCTGTATTTAATAGTTACTACCAATTTATTTTTAGAAATTCTTAATGTAACATAAAATATTTGCAAATGGGTACGTAAATGTGATTGTAGCAATACCTATTTCCACTTCTGTTAGCGCAAATCAAGACTACAGTTAAAATAATAAATTAAAAGTTTTAATAATAATTAAACCCTACGCCCGTATGGTATGCAACTTGTTCAGCTTCCAAGATCTCGCCACCAGAACGCGGGCTCCTCCCTCAACAATCACAGTTCCACCACTCCCTAATAGATGGCCCCACGAGTACTAACAAAGAACACAACTCTGCAAACAAAACACACAATCCCCTATTATCATTTCACGCTGCATTGATGCTCATCTGATTCCCCCCTCCTATATATATTTTTTCTTCCTTCACAACTACCAACATTATAGGGTCATTATTCCCTGTTGGATCAAAACGACCCAAAGTGCAATATCATAACATTCACTATAATGGGCTGCATTTTATTATCGTTTTTATCCCCTTTTTTATTTTAATGCATTGTCATAACAAAGACGAGCATACAGCAGTAGCACCATCTGTTGATGTAAAGTCTTGCAGGAGATGAGTTAGGGATGACACAATAGATATAAAAAAAGTCATAAACCTACAAACGATTTATCATTGTAAAATAGGGGTGAACCATATAAGGACAAGTATTCGAATGCTTAACTATTTTGTTCGTGTATATTTCTTTTTTGATTAGTAATTGTTTGTTTTTTATGTTTTATGTAAACTTTTTGATGAATATAATACAGAATTTGTATTATAATAATCAGTATTGTTCTAGATGTAAATAGATATTGAATGCATAAAAAATAATAATTTAAAATGTTATCTTCTACTGCATTAAATAAGGTTTTTAGTCAGAAAAAAGATTATGCTAAGATATATATCATTAATACACAAACATTAAAAAGTATTATCAATTATTAAATTTAATTAACACATGTTTGAGCTTTTAAACTATTTACACACTGCCTTGATTGTTCTACAATTTTAAAAATTAAAATAATATATAGCTACGGAACTAATCATAAAATCTCTATTCAGGATTGTTACCAAAAATTATCTGACTATTTAAATTGGGAAAGGATAGCTCAAATTAGTCTTTTTTTCTTTTCAAGTGAAAATTAATTTTTAATTTGTATGTGTATTTAACACAAATTAATGGCTTTTGGAGCCTAAGACCACACTTGTAGTGAACTTGGAATCACTTGTATATCATCTGCTTTCCTTCCAAAAGATGAATAATAAATACAACCCCCTTGTGACTCGAACAAAATAAAGATATATCATTGTAGACTGGGCAAACGCTTCAAAAGAAAACAATATCTTAGAGATATTGGCAACATCTGAGGCCTTCCTTGAAATTTTTAAGAGGTAATATTCCTAGTATTCATTGAGATTTTAAGAAAAGTTTTTGGAAAACAGTAAATTCGCCCAATTCCAGAATGCTGTGCACATCCTATTTATTGTAGGTATCGCTCAAATCTGTGGCTACAAAATATTATAATCTTCACCCACATCTTGTGGCATTTTAGTTGAGGCTCAAAGTAGGCAATCACCCCCACCACTAGGTAGAGCTAGCTGTAACATCTAAATGTTTTCAATATTGCTAAACCTAAAACATTTAACTGCCAAAACAATGAACTTTTTTCCATTGTGTTATCTGAGTTGAAAATACATCAGTGTTTTATACATATATATATACATATATATATATATNTATATATATATACATATATATATATATAGCACTGTGTCTTACTATACCTATTTGAGCTATCCACATTTTTACACTAAGGGGTAAGGTATGAGTAGGATATAATTGAGAGAAATTGTACTCACATTTGCTTTGAGAACAAGTGAGAGATCATTTAGGGGGGAAAACCTTCAATACACCGACCGTAGCTCGAACCCCGATCTCCCCATTATTGGCGATCTAGTCTAATGTGAAAATAATTCTTTAGACCAGGGATTGGCAACTTTTTTTGAGCCCCGTTCGATTTTTCAAAGGTCCCGTGATCATTCTTCGTTTCTCCACTCTCCTCTCTATCATGGATTTTTTTGTTTATACATCTTATATTTATTCCTTACATTCAACCTTTCCTCAAATACTTATGTCCTCCCGTACATTTATAAAAAAAATAGAATCAATAAAATGTATATTTTAATATAAAACCATTTAATTTTCTTATAACATTACCGATGACCGCCTCTGTGGTCTAGCGGTAAAAGCTCTTGGCTATAGATCCAGAGGTAGCGGTTTCGACCCTCGGCTTTCCCAAATTTTTCTGTGAAGCAGTGGGTCTGGAAAGGGGTCAAGTCAGCCTCGTGAGGACAAATGAGGAGCTCACTAAAATAAATATAAAAGCGTTGGCTATTTGGCTCTTAAATATCAGTCGAAGGTGGCTGCGTTATCTGATAGCTCGTGACCTTAATAAAATCTACACATTTGTAGCCGACGATTTCCGCACGTCCATCATAGACTCTGCCTTAAAATATGAGTGAAGAATGACCCTGGGCACGAGAAGATTCCTGGATAGCTCAGTGGTTCGAGCATTGGCGTACTAAGTCAAAGGTCCCGGGTTCGATTCCCGTGTTCAGGTGTCATTTTTCGATTTTCAGAAAATGAGGAGCTACTTGAGTGAAAACTAATATTAACGGCCAAAGGGTTCGTTGTGCTGACCACGTGACACCCTCTATCCACAGAAGTTGGCACTATCTTAGCTATCAGATGACGGCCCCTCGGTCGGCATGGCTCGATTGCGGGTTGACGCCATGGAGTTTTTATAACATTATCAATAATTATGACCTATCAAGGTTATTTTGCTAATATCCAAATATTATTTGAAAGTATCTGAAATATTTGCGAGCTTAGAAGACTAAAAGATCTACTTTTAGTGACGATGTGATTTTCTCACACGATCGACTGAAAATTGCCGCGAGATCAACCGGGTTGATCGCGGGGACTAGTTGCCGACTTTTAGACCATGTGACCACCGATGCGGGTCAAGCGTAGTTGTTACAATAGTAATAATAATATCTCACCCACAAATGATAAACAAAGCTCCTTGATTGACGCTTCTCTCACCATGAGAAGAGGTTGACGCTTCTCTCACCATGAGAAGAGGTTGACGCTTCTCTCACCATGAGAAGAGGTTGACGCTTCTCTCACCATGAGAAGAGGTTGACGCTTCTCTCACCATGAGAAAAGGTTGACGCTTCTCTCACCATGAGAAGACCGACCATGTGCTGGGAACTGCAAGTAGCGGTCAAACCAGCCTCTTGTACAGCCAGGAAGTATTTCCTACCTTTCTTTTTACTGTTTACTTTGAGTAACAAATAAAATAGGACTCACATAGTAGGGCACGTGGACCAAACGTCAAGCTCATCTAGTCTTGATTTCCGGTGACGGTAAGGTCAAGGTTCGATTACCATCTGGGCAAGGGCGTAGAAAGCTATTTTTTCCAGGAAATTGTATTATGCCTTTAGCCAATTTTTATATGTATATATGAACCCCTTCTTGGGCAAGGGCGTAGAAAGCTATTTTTTCCAGGAAATTGTATTATGTCTTTAGCCAATTTTTATATGTATATATGAACCCCTTCTAAAAAAAAGGGGGGGTTCTGACCACACAGACACCCCACTTTCTACTCCCTTACATCCGGGTGTACTAAGTTTTTTATTATAAATGTTTTCCAACGCTCCCTTTATGCAAGTGCGGGTACATTTACTTTATATTCTACCTCCCTCATCCCTACCACGTTAGTGTAATTAATATGGATAGCTTGGATGGGTTGTAAGAAGAGGTTCAAAATAAAAATAAACTGAAATAAGATAATACTGTATATTAGTAAATAAATAAATATTGTGAAGGAACCAAAGTTTCTCTCCCCCTTACGATCTTTATTGGTGGGCGTTTAGGGGTAGATGTGCAAGGGGGTGATCACAACCCCCTTCCACCCCGATCACTGCTGGTGCTAGATATACACACAACTCTAAGGGATGGTGCTAGGCAGGCAAGTTACAGGGAGGGGATTCTTGTAATGAACATTTGAATGAGGAGTTGTTCTACGCTGCGAGGAGGGGGTTTGAGACTACCCTGAAATAAAGCGAAAGGGGGGGGGGGAGGGGATTAATGCGGACCCGGGGTCGATTCACAACCTTGGGTTCTACATTAGCTTGTTAAATTGGGGGAGAAACTCTCTCCATAGGAAGCAATAACCTTGTGGTTCACTTAAGCCTAATTCAACATTAGACGTTTTTATACAAATTAGTCGGCACTCTTCGTATCTTCGTTTGTTTGGCGAGATACTTTTGTTATTCGACAAAGTTCCGACACCTCAGTTAAGTCGGTAGCGCGTACACCTACCGATCTAGGGCTTCGATTCCCGGTATGGCCAAAAAATGTATAAGTTAATTAGTGAAATTGGGACTTCATCGTTCAGTGATAAACTAATCACCGAAAGACTGGATGTTATGTATTTTCTAGATATTTAAGGTGGAAGTGTAGGAAACGCTGTTTTTTTTATCAACACATATTTTTGGTCAAAAGAAATAAAATATATCTCCAGTAGAAACATATTTAATTTTCTACACATGGTGACCTCAACAGTTTTCAAATTTGCTAGCACAGTGGTTCACCCTTTCTTGGAAAATCTCTTAAGAGCTCTCAGCCCCACGCTGAAGGAACGGAGTTCACAGCCCGGTAATTCATTAAGAATCTACTCTTTAATGATCATATTTTATATAACTAACTTTATAGCTCTGTAGCGCGTTTTAAAGTCAAATTTGAACCCCAATCAACCCAAGTAACGTAACTCTGCACTATAACCCCGTGCCCCATGTCTTAATACCTGTCCAGGACTATCCGCACCTTGGGTTAGGTATCAGGTTGGTGGACTATTATAGGAAATGTACCCGAATTCGCGTGGAAGGAGCGTGAGAGACCATTTAAGAAAATATACCACTCCAGCTGGGATTTAAGACCTTACCTGTCATCAGGAAAACTAGTTAAGACGAGACTTACACCTTTACAGGCCCACCAGGTGCTCAAACCGGGCTCGGTACCAGGGACAAAGTGCGGCCCCCTCTCTTTGAAATATTTGACTTCATTGACGACAAAACCTTATTTGTCTAGGAGGATAAAGAAAGAAGAAAAAAGGAGGGTACTTGAAGGACCTATGATCCCTCCCTCATCAAATGCCTAGAAAATATTTATTGTGTTCTTTGTACGAACATTTTTTGAAAATTATATTTTTCAATAATTTATTTGAAGTGGTCCTTCCCCATTAACATTTTGAAATTTGAATGCCCCTGAAAGTTAGAATTAGATTCCTACTATAGAATATATTTTAAGTAGCCTTCCCGCGGCAATTGTTTGAAAATTGGGTGAATCTAGACGTTATTTGGAGTTCGATACAATCCATTTTTCATTTTCACGTTCGAGAAGATCTGAGGTAAGTGAGCTAAATCTAAAAGTGGGCAAGTTTTTTTCCATGGGAGTGAGGAGTTTATTCCAGTCGGAGGGGGGATCACGTTCCTACACTAGTTCTTGACTTTAATTTGGATATTAAAAAAACAAAAATTTTCCACTTTTACAAAAGAAAAGCAGTACAAAAATTTAATCCTTAACTTTACTGAACAGTGAAATGTTAAGCACATCATTAAGTATTTAAAATTAAACTTTATTTACTGCTCGAAACTCTTTGTGTGTCAAATTTAGTTTCAATACGAAAATAATAGACTTCCGTAAAATTTCCAAACACTTCGAAATGAAGGACAAGACTGGACCGAATCAATGATACAACTGCGACAAATGCCAGTGAGTTCCTCTCGACGAAACCAAAGTTGGTGAGCTGCACTGTTCTTTAGTATGTGATACAACTGCGACAAATGCCAGTGAGTTCCTCTTGAGGAAACCAAAGTTGGTGAGCTGCACTGTTCTTTAGTATGGATAAACCCAAGTTGGTGATCTGCACTTTATCTTTAGTATGGATAGGCATTTTATTGCTTATCATTCATGTTTTATTTTGTATTCTTTTTATCTTATACATTTTTTCTAAGTTTGCGAATTTGGATCTCGGGCCCACGGTACCATGGTACCAATAGTCCCCCCTCAACCCACCCCTCTCGTAGCGGATCTGCACCTTTATGAATGTGAGGACCACACAAAATTATTAATTAATTTATAGTTTTTTAAAAACATAATACAGATTATTATATTTGTGAAATTCTATTTATCAACTGTCTTACCATTGTCAATTTTTACAACCACAGCACGCGTTAGAATAAACAAGCTAAGCAAATAAGACCAATATTAAAAAGTTTTGTGTGATTCTGGTAGAAAGAGAGGTTTAAAAATTACAAATATATATTTTAAGGTAAGTAATGATAACAATAACTCACTATATTAGTATTATTTTATAGATAAATCCATCAAAACTGATAGATATCCAACATCTTAGCTGAGTCAGTAGTGTGTCTGCCTATATAGTTAAGGGTCCCGGGTTTGATTTTCAGAATGGCAAAAAAAAATTATTATTGGTGAAATGTGGGTTTCCCCTTTCACAGTGATATCAGTTCTGGATTTAAGTTAGTTTTTAAGTCTTGTGCTGATAACCAGTAGGTTCAAATAGTGCACGTTAAATGCCTCGAATAATATTAATACTAATAAATCTGAGAGCTTCAGATTATATTAGTGGCTGTATGGATGTTTTTAAATAGTTTGAGTAATTTTATGACCGTCAGATACTATTCTTCATACCAGAATTCTACCAGGCCTATAAAAGAGTCAATAATTACAGAAAAGCCAGTCTAACAACTAATACAACCTGCATCAGGCAAACAAATTAGTTTGCCAACAAACAGCTTAGTTTGTGCGTCTCATTTGTGTGGTGTGAGGTAGACCGTTGTTCCTCTGAGTGAGCGAGGGTTTGTAAACTCGGTGGCCAAGGGTGATGATTAATTACAGTTTGATGAATATTTATGAAGGGAGGGTAGCACCCAACAATAGGGTGGCTAGAGACGTGTTAGTGGGTGGGGGACTAAACGATGATAGGAATTACAATGGTGCATTGTGGGTAGAAACAATTGCGGAGCGCCCTCTGTGCAAAATGAGGAATGGCTACATATACATACACTAGTAAGGGGTGGTGGCACGGTAGAAGGGGTTAAGTCTGGGAGGGTGAGAATAAAGAAACGGTACAATCGGAAATAGTTTTCCAGCAATTTGAAAATTCAAAACTCTATTGCAAAAAGTTGCAAATATTATAAATTATTCTTTGATCTATTCTAAAACTCTAATTTTTTTTCTTTAAAAAGGGGCTATTTTAAAAGCAATAACTAAAACATTGCCAAGGTAAATCTATCAGAGGGTCATGTCACGTTGTATCTTGTATTCAATATCTATTTTCATATATCTTGCTGTGAAAATAAACCTCTAAGGGAGTTTAACCAAATATACTAATACTAATTCTGTAAATTAAATTTACCTGAAAAAACCGGTGTGCTTCATCAACGATTAGTGAGAAAAATAGTGAAATAAAACATAAATTAGTAATATGGACATTCGTTTATTATTCTGAATAATGTGATGTGAAATAGGAAAAAAATAACAGAAAAAATTTCTGCTATTAATAATTCTGATAATACAAGCATTTTGATATCATTATATCGACACTGGTGGGCACGCAGAAAAAGGCGTCTGTCTAGTTTTGTTCGGTTCGCCGGTAATGTGGAGTTCAATGTTCAAATCCTATTCGAGTCTACAGAGGTTGTTTTTGAACCTACGAACATCGGGTCCTAAGGCGAGCACTTTACCTCAAGACCAACGAGTTCGACACCCTTTGATTCAAACTAGCTAAATATGATCATTTCGTGCATAGCAAAGGAACATGTTAACATGTTTTTCGTAAAATATTGTAACACGTATTTCTATGGCTAAGTCAACTCTTTCGTAATTTAATAAATATATTGCATATTATTATTAAATGTTCTGTCTTCCGACAGGTCCATTGCTTTGTCAAAATCTGGTCCTCCAGCATGTCCTATAAGTTCCTTCTTCTTTTAGATCGTGAAACATAATCTTATTTGCATAAAGATTAGTAACTATAACAAGGAAAAGGCATATTTTGTTTTTATATCGCCTAGGTTTTGGTTAAATAGCTCTTATCTGTTATTTTGTTTATTATTATTTGATATTAACAACCAGTCATTTAATAATGTCCTTGTTTTTAGTATAATTACTTCTATTGAGTCATTAATTAACTAAATATATGTAAATCACGATTGAGCGGACATTAACTGGTGTGGTCTAGATTGTATCATTTAGATACACCCTATCAATTAATTTGTACATTCTACGCTTTCATTAAATTATAATTATACTATTGAAATACAAAAATACTTTTACCGGAAAATCATACCATTCGAATAAAGATGTATTTTGGAAGGATTCAATCTAATATCTATAGGCCTACAGTACAATGAGGCTTGTTTATCTGGCCTAACTGAGATCGGATGCCATCCAGATTAACGAGAGTTCGGATAATCCGTAAAGTATAGGAGAAATGCATTAAAACAATGTATATGATTACAACTCACAATTTATTTTTACACTAACAAATTGTAAAACACTTGAAACATGTTACAACAACTATTCACTCATAAAAATAATGAGTTAGTTTTTGTTATGCCAATTTTGAATGGCGTTTACGAGCCCGCTTCGCATATGAATTTTACCCATTTCATTCTGGTCTAGGTAGGTGTCGTCCTGTATTTAATATAGCTCCGCACTTGAGACGTACTAAGTCTGACTATGAAACTATCCCAAAGAGTCGATCTAACGGGACGCCGAGTCGCGGGCAGTCGTCCCGTAAGAACCGATACACCACCCTTTGAAAACCATCTGAACCAGATGGATCAATGCATATTCATCTACATAAACACACACGTATACAGAGTGAGGCATTTCGATTTAAATAAATTATGGTGAGCTTGACCTGACCTGAAGGTGTCCAACACCAACATATTCTATACCAACACCTATCGTCCTCCACGATATCAAACAATATTTATCCAAAATATTTATTTACAGTCCAATTTTCAGAGGAAGAACCTTATCTGACAGCTAGAAAAGTTACTAGATCTACTTTCACATATTCATACGTCAGTTCATGTGATCTGCAGCTGTCATAGTTTATACATAAGATTATTATCAATACCTTTAAAATAAACACTAACGATATAGTAAAATTGTATTAATATTGGTCGCAAAAAAGTTTGTATCTTCCCTTACGGTAAAATACATGTTGGGTTGCTAGAATTAAACTTAGCCTAGGTGCAAACATTTATTGATATAAAATCTAAAATAAGAGAAAATAACATCACAGGGGTAAATAGTTAAGACAATATATCGTAAATAGTAGAGAAAGCTAAACAAACGATATCCTCCTGAATCTATCTTTCTAAGCTCTAACTCGTAGAGATTAATTTCAAGTGACCGCTCGTGCTGTTGGCAGAACTGTTCGTTCAGCTGACTCGCCCGTCTTTTGTTAGCAGGGACTTGAGGTAAATACTGTGGGAATGGATTCTTCGAGCACAAAATAAACAGCAGACATTATTATTACATCGTAAGAGGGATAGAGAGACAATATGAGGTTTATACTATAGTAGAATCAAGGTAGGAAAGACGGTATTGTCCAATAACGATAATTTTTTTTCTGATAATTTAAAATAAACTAAAAAAAAAGTTCCATTTTAATACTTTTGACCACTTTGATAAGTGATTCTTAAAATGCGTATAGTCGGGACGGGTAGTAAAGATGTGGGTGGGAGGTAAAATAAGGTACTTACCCCTCTCTTGCCCCAACTATATGTCCCTCCAAGTGCCCTCTGCACCCTAATGTAATTCGACACCTTATGCTACCCTTTAGTAACGTTTCGTTAGCAGCGAGATAGAGTTCGTTTATTCTCGGGATGGAAATGAGCTATGATTGGATTGGTTTCACTAATCTGCAAGTTTAGAGAGGAGGGGGAAGTTTGGTTTTGAAGTACAGCATTCGTGATTAGTTCCAATTGGACGTGGGGCAAGGAGTTGTGTTACTATATTTCATGATTTATTTCAGCCACGTAGCCCTTTTGGGGCCATGGCCTAACCAAAGTATCCCTTCCAACGCTTCATAAAAAAAAAAGGGAACAAATACTTGCTTTCCTTTAAACTATAAACGCTCATTACCAATTTTAACAAAGCTTTAATAGTATTATTTTTATTTAGCACCGCGTCTTACTACCCGTTCGGGTTATACGCTTAAGTACTAATTAAGCTAATGGATTAGGAATTGGGAAGGTTGAATTTAGAGGAAGTGAACCCGTATTTGCGTGGAGGGAGAGTGGAAAACCATTTAGGAAAAACCACCCCCAGTTCACCCGACCGAGATTCGAACCTCGATCTCCCCGTCCTCGGCAGTCGAGCTCAGCACGACTAGCGCGTTAGCCAACTACGCCACCGAGGCGGGTTAATAATAGTAAGCCAAACAAATTCGTCACTGAGGGAGAGAAGAACATTTTAAAAGTCCATGGCACTTCATCAAAATATGAGTTTATTTGGGTTTTTTTAGGACTTATTATTAACAACGCATATTTTATAGTTAGTAAAATTCAGCGAAGGATCGCGTACACCTGAGGGTACGCGTGACACAGTTTGCGGACACTGGTTTAATACAATTGATTGGAATCCGCAATTGGTACACATTGGTAAGAAGGAGGCGAGTGACGTTAGCTTGAGTGTCATCTTGTTAACTTAGTTGACCTTCGGCTCGCATAGTTAGTTAGCAGACCTTAATAAATGTTCATAATTTTACAGCAGCTCCTCAAGTCCCAGATATTATTAGAATGTACTGTAACTTTTTTTTGTAGCTTTGTATAAAGACAGTGTAGGAATACTGTAAATTCTTGAATATCTTTCAAAGGTGTCTTGGAATTTAATGGCAGCTTTTACTCTTCATTTTAAAAGTTTCTCATCTAATGCCGTTACATTCGTGACAGATATTCAATAATCACTGTTGATATCACCATGTGAAGAAAATTAAACCATGTTAAAACCGGAGAATTATTTTATTTTTTTGGTAAACAAAAAAGTGTTGCTATAAAAACTGCAAAAACACTGACCTTTTCTCGCAGCTCCTTTCGATCCACTTGACTCATATCTTGTGTTAAAGATCCTTAAAAACAATGATATAATTAAACATCAGAGAATGGTGACTATTAGTTATATACCTTTTTCTGTACCTTAATTTTTATATGGTCTAAACTCTAAAATAATAATAAAAAAAATCGTCCTTATTTGGGCGAAGCTAAGGCTAGTGACTTTTCTTACACTTATCCAATTTTCCAGCCACTTTATTAACATACTCGTACTTACGTTTTTAATGATTATATTAACATTACACATGTTTACAAACAAAAATTAAACCAAACTAGACAAATTTTTTTTGCCGATTTTAAGAGAAGGGGGTTTTGAACCCCCTATAAATCCCTCCCTGACTATGGTCCTGTTGCTTTTGAAGCTTTCTTTCTCCTTTACATTTCGGGTCGAACGTGGTAGCGTCTGAACGCGTCCAAACGCACGACCAACAATGGAGGAGCAAGTGCAGGCACAATGCAAGACAACAATAGGACGGAACCAAATGACACGCCTATGTATTGACACTGCCTCCAACTGATGACACTCGTGNCCCCCACCCCTTCAGACCCCCACGGTTGACAAACAAAACACACGCGACCACTCGCACGTTCGACGGTTCCGCTGTTTACTGATAACAATAGAACCGTCCCGTGCAACAATGGTTTAACATAATTAAAATCGCCGGTTACAACATGGATTGAGGTGAATTAAAGTGGAAGTGTAGGGGACACGAAAACAGCTCAGCGTTTTTGGAGTTTTTATGTCAATTTTATTTTGTAAAAAAAATAATAATCAAATATTGCTTCAGTAGAAACATAGAATTAAATTTTCTTCACATGGTGATATCAACAATTGTTGAATATCTGTCAAGGATGTCCTGGAATTTAATTACAACCTTTTCTCTTCATTTAAAGAGTTTCTCATCTAATGTCGCAGTGCTCGTGACAGATATTCAACAACTGTTGATATCATCATACGAAAAAAATTAAACTCTTTGTTTCTACTGGAGTAATATTTTATTTATTTTTACAAAAAAATTTGCTATAAAACTGCAAAAAAAAACTGCCCTTAATTCGCGTTAAGTCAATGAAATATTCTGATATTCTTTACTGGCTATTTACTTATTGTTTAGAAAATATCTATAGATGAACAAATACAATTTCTTGGCATTTATTGCACCTATCTCAGATATCACAATAGTTAAGTACATCAAAGCACACCAGATCATTTGATAATTTAAAGTGCAGTTAAAAAAATGCAGTTCTAAATCCAGTTTTGCGCAGTTCTAAATAAGGGGGCTTTTGGTTAAAAATTATCAAAACAAAAGAGAAACATAAGATAAAAAGTCCAATATTTATTGAACTTGGTGGGTAACATCTTAGTATTTGCCATCAATTGGTAACATATTTTTATCTTCGAAAAAATACATTCAGAGTAAGGGGAGGATTTATCTATAGTAAAACCGGGGCCTCATTTTTTGGATGTTCCTTTCACGCAGTTCAAGAGAAAAATTATGTAGTCTTAAAATACCCGGCTTAAAGTATCCATGTCTCAAGTGCTATTTAAAAATTTGTCCAATGGACTAAGATGTGTGTAGCTCATACATTAAAAAACAATTTAAATATAAAATAACAATACAGTATCAGGCATGTTGGTGTATCTAAAGCAAGAAACTTTCAGGACAATAAACAATAATTGATTGATAGGAGACTACATTGACACATAGGTAGATACGATTATCTTTTGGCTGTCCAAATTAAAGCCACCTGTCAAAAGTTCAGTTAAGAAACAAATAGCTAGGTTTATGAATATCTAAAAGCGGATTAAGTCATTTATTAAACTACTTGCTAAGTTTTTTTCCGGGAAAAGGACAAATCTTTGTACTGTACATAATAACATTTAAAAACCAGTCCAATTTTTCAGACTGTTGGATATGAACACAGATTATTATCAGGGTAAGGGACTTAAATCGATGAACGTTAATATATAGGACGATTGATTCGATATTTAATTGCTCACGGCCACTAATGGTTTTGCGGTGATTTCATTTTATTACTATCGTATCAAAGTTAATGTGCACATTTTTATCACAGTGTATACTACCTGTTCAGGTTATACACATGTGTGATATTTACTCTAATGAGGTAGGGATAGTGACTGTAGATTATAGAGTATATGTAGGCTACCTGCATGACAAATTATGTGCATAAATATTATTAAAATGGCGCGTCTGCAATTGTAAACTTTTTTCGTAAAGATCACTTAACCTACTTTTACCCGCAATGTAGGCGTTGACTGACCAAGGGCAATCGAAGAAACCAGGTGTCATACACTTATTTTATCACTCAAAGGAGACTAGTTTCATAAGAATTTTATAATCGATCTCAGGACTCTTATATAAGTAGGGCTTACACAGCTTCTGAATCTTTAGGATTAGAAAGTTTATATTTAGAGGAGGTGTACCCGCATTTGCGTGAAGGAAGAAGGGAAAATCATTTTGGAAAACCCTCTCTCACTACACCCGACCGAGATTCGAATCTCAATCTCCCCGTCTTAGGCAGTCTAGTCTACTACGAGAGCATCACCTTAGACCATGCGGCCACCGAAGTGGGTAAATAGTTGTTATTTTCTTAGTAATATTATATTATCAAGCAAAAAAGTGTTATCAAACAATTCTAATAATAATTCCCTAAGGATGAATGTAAAATTGGCTTTTTCATAGCTTATTGAGAATAAAATATATAAAAATTAAACCATTATATTTTTGTTTCACGGCTGTTGGCACAAGAGATAATATAATAGGCCTAAATGATGTAATACATTAAAAAGTATTATAGTCCCACGAATATCTTTTTATTAACTGGCCACCAAAATAAATAGATGTTTTTTATAACTTAGAGAAAGAGCCATACAAAATTTTAGTTTCGAAATATAAAGTTTAATTTTATAAACACATACGCATGAACACAACCGAAAACAGTTTGTATGACGTCATCAACCAACCTGATTTTATCCAGTTCGCCATATTAATTTTTGAAGTGAAGGCAGCCTACGTTTGTAAAGCTAGTGAATTACAAGCGCCACTTTGAAAAAACCGACAAAAAAACACACATATAAACTGTTATTTTCATAAGTTCGTATTTAAATAATATAAAAACCCTTAAAAGACAAAAATAATCAAAAATCTTTATTGCCAAATGTGACAGCACTCAACATAATATGTACTCACAGATTATATGGTTTGGCGAACGAATCTATGAAAGTAGATCTGGTAGGTTTTGCTGTCACTTACCTACACTTTTATGGCAGATGGATTTTACCTCCTTGGAGCGAAACGTTTTTTTAAGGATATTCAATAGAATGTTAAGTTTCTTTAACATTATATTTTTTGTATTAATTTTGTCCTTTCTGCTTGCCCAACTTTATTTCTAAAATAAAACCTGTTGGGAAAATTCTATAATATTTTCATTGCTATATAACCAATATAGATGTATTTATTGAAGGTTAAACTATTAATTATTAAAACTTCAATAAATATTACAGTATTTTTATAAAGCCGTGCACATTTTAGATGTCATCACCCCCTAACTTCTTTAATGTGGGCCTTCGGTTGTCAGGATGGGTTGCGGCTGAGGGTGGGGGAAGTGACTGGATTCTGATTGTGTGGGCTCGTAATTGACGTTCGGCTTGGGTTTTTGTGGTTTTAATTATTACTATTATATTCTTATTAGTATTATTATTAGTATATTATTCGTGTCTATTATAAAACGTGATGTCGATAAGAAATATTAGAGGATATGGCTGAACTTAATAAATTTACTCAACGGTAGCCCTACAATACCAGTACTGATGATCCGGGTTCCTAACCCACGTAGCCCCAAAAACGGGCAGAGTGACCCCATAGACTCGATGGTGATTATTCAGCCCTGTTTGCTGGGATCCAGTAATATCTATTCTGCCCTCTGGCCTGATTTACCATGAGTAATTCTGACACTCTATGTTGTCAGCGCATGTGTTCTATTTGTTTACTAACTAATCACAATACCTTGCGGTACTCGTTTTATCATTCACAATCCAGAACCTAACAATATGAAACAAACACGCCTCAATTTAGGCCGTATAGATTACATAGAGAAGGTTTTCAACATAGTTTATAGTAAAACAAAAGTTTATTAAACAATTAAGTACAGCCTGCATCGGTGGTCGCGTGGTCTAACGCGCTGCTCTCGTAGTAGGCTATACTGCTGATGACGGGGAAATCGAGGTTCAAATCTCGGTCGGGTGTACTGAGGGTGGTTTTCCAAAAGGGTTTTCCGCTCTCCCTCCACGCAAATGCGGGTACACTTCATATATATAGCCTTCCTAATCCCTAAAACCATTTGCGTAATTAGTGCATAAGCGTATAACCCTAACGAGTAGTAAGACGTGGCGCTAAAAAAAAAAGTGCAAATGGTTAGCTGAAAAAAAAAGAAGCTAAAAACAGCTCAAACTCACTTGAGTCACCTTGAGTTAGTTTGTAAGTCACGCGCTAATATAACCGTGTAGTTAGAACATAAACGTTTTATACTCAAATTAACAATGTGATGGGCTAGCATCTAACCGAGGACTTTGTATCTGATAGAAACGAAATAATATAAGGGCACCGACATAAAAATTTGGTTTGCCCCTTGCGATGAAGTACGGGCCTACATCTCGACAGGGAAGGTTGGATGCACAGATAGTTTACCCTACTATGACCCACGAGGCTGGGGGTTGATCATTATCGAGTGCATTCAGGTCGATCTCTTTATCCTTTCTCCAAAATGCGAATTATCGGATATATGTTTACTATTAACTTTATAAATTGGTCCCTTTGATGATATTTATATTTGGAAGTGGATATAATATGTCAAATTTATTTATTATTTACTAGCTATTAGTTCTGTGATGGCTCCCTCCATCCCTACTACAGTCTAAAGATTTTTCTTTGGATTTCCGGTTGAAATATCTCCTATAATTTCTTTTTGGATTAAAAGTTGATATTTTCCCTTGGAGATCAATTCGGATAGACAAATTAATGCACTATTTAATAGTACATTATTTCATAAGGAATAACCATCGTTCATATGTTTTAAGAAGCCAGTCCTGCAATATATATGTGACAATTTTTAAAATATGCCCTAGTTATTTGATATATAATTATTAAGAATTATAAACTCAAATCACTTGAGATGAGATAGTGATCCAAAAACCTCTTGAGAGGACATAATATTGAAACGGATAGACAGGTTGGAAAATTATGTATTGTACATACATCGATCGGCTAAGTTCAAATAATCACCTTGATAAATTTCGTTAAAATTGGTCCATGCATTTTACATTTATCGCGGAACAAAGATCCAGGCAGACAAAATGCCAAATAGTCACGTTAAAACAGAACCTCGCAAAGCTCGGATAAATACTGAAAGTCTGTCCTTTTTGCTAAAGTTAATGGTCGAGAATAAAGCTAATACAAGTTTTCAGGGATAAAACATAGATATCAAAACGGTAAAGACCCCATTAGGTCACGCGTAGCTCGGGTTTAAAAAACACTGTAATAATTCCCTTCCACTTATCTAGCGAGTTATATAACCGTCTTGCACCAGATTGCCGGATTCTAGAAATGGTCTCCGCGTGTGTTGTGTTTCATTGTTGCGACAAGGATACCAACTGCTCTCTTTGAGTTCTATTCTACCTCCTGGTTTGTATTCTTCCTTTTAGCAAACACTGACCGACCACGTCAGTTAGGAGATTCCTATTCTAATGTTAATACGATGGCTGGTTCTATCGTTCACTCCCATTGCTGTGTTGTTCCTCGTATATACACTTCCCATGATTTATATCAGTTGTTGGCTTGTTGCACACTTACTGATCAGTGTTCACTTAAAAAAAAACTTTAAAATTAGTAGTTCTGTGGACAGTAGACCTCTTCCCTCCATGTCCTTATTGTTATCTCCGTCTATATTCTTATCGTTATCACAGTCTTACTAGTAGCTCTTTGGAGAGTAGACCTAGCTCCCTTCATGTTCTTATTGTTACTACAGTCTTACTAGTAGTTCTGTGTACAGTAGACCTAGCTCCCTCCATGTTATTATTGTTACTACAGTCTTACTAGTAGTTCTGTGTACAGTAGACCTAGCTCCCTCCATGTTATTATTGTTACTACAGCCTTACTAGTAGTTCTGTGTACAGTATACCTAGCTCCCTCCATGTTATTATTGTTACTACAGTCTTACTAGTAGTTCTGTGTACAGTAGACCTCACTCCCTCCATGTTATTATTGTTACTACAGTCTTACTAGTAGTTCTGTGTACAGTAGATCTAGCTCCCTCCATGTTATTATTGTTACTACAGTCTTACTAGTAGTTCTGTGTACAGTAGACCTAGCTCCCTCCATGTTCTTATCGTTATCACAGTCTTACTAGTAGCTCTTTGGAGAGTAGACCTAGCTCCCTTCATGTTCTTATTGTTACTACAGTCTTACTAGTAGACAAAGATTAGCTCAACCAAAAACACATTAAAGGTCGTCGTTATTTTATTTGTCAATCATAGAATTAAAATATTATCCTTGATCACGAAACTAAAATAAAAATAAATAAGAATGAATAGGCAAAGGTCGGAACTACTTTTGAAACAGCAAGCTAACGTGGGCCCCTAGTGACTTGGAGTAACCCTCTTTGGTGGCCGCATGGTATAAGGCGCTACTCTTGCAATAGACTAGATTGCCGATTACGGGGAGATCGTGGTTCGATCCAGGTCGGGTATAATGAGGAGGGTTTTCCACTCTATCCACGCAAATGCGGGTACATTTTCTCTAAATATAACCTTCCTTACCCCTAAAAACTCTAATATAATTAGTATATAATCGTGTAATGGGTAGTAAGATGCGGCGCTAAATAATAAAAACAAAGTAGTGGAGTAAAATGGATTTAATGTGCTCGGAATCTCAGTCAGTCGACTGCACCAGTACAAAGTTACGACACAATATAATGATAGCACACTTCCTTGATTTAGCCTAGTGTTTCTCAAAGTGTGGTCCGCGACGGCCTATCAAGTGGTCCGCAGGAGGTTTAATAATAATAATGAATTAAATAATGTTGACAACATATAATAATAAAAATTGAAATGCAAAATGTTTAATATGAAATATCCGTACTATGTTTATTTCTTTCCTCGGTAGTCACAAGTCCCATGAAATAGGGTTTTGTACCAACCTTAATTCAACACATCTGAAAAATTATTTATCAAAAATTATTAAGTCTAGAATGTTAAAAAAATAATCAAACAATGTTATTATCTGATTGTTTTAACATTTAATTTCTTTTTCTTTTCCTCTTGTATTTATATTTCTAAAATGGAATTGCCTAGAAATATTGTTTTTCCTGGATAATTTTCATTCTCCCCTCCCCCCAAGACCAGGGTGTGGTTCCTCAGTGCACGTAACTTCTACTTGGTGTCACCTCCGTCAACAAAACTTTGAGAACCACTGAGTCTAGCTCGTCTCATTGGCCGTTGAGAAACGTCTCACATGCGTAGTTCAAAGTTTCGAAGAGGTTTTTTGTAACCAGGCTATGTAGTGTAAATTAAGAGTCCGTCTCACCCCACGAATAACTTCACTTAGGTAGGTAATACATCTCAAGCCAGGCATCGCACTATAGTGCTGTTTTCTGGATTCTTCACTTGAAAAAATAATTAATTGAGATCAGTAAAACCATTTTACCACATTAATAATAATACTTTACAATTTAAAAATAATTATATTAAAACGAAAAACCAAGCTATATCACTGATTCTAGTTTCGCTATTGTCAAATGAATAGTGCAGAAAAAAGTGATTCGTTACGATATTTGGTTGTAGATAATATCTCGGTTTAATATCGGTCTAATATCAATCGATTGTGAGTCGGGCTCTAAAACTTGTGCTTTCCGTTTTGAGATTGATTTTCAAATATTCATTTATTATTATTTTAAATTGTTAGAAATGAAAAACTGGATACTAGAACGACTAGTAATTCATTTTACTCACTTATAAACTGTATCAGAAGAAGATGTGCAGATTTTACTTAAAAACTTTTTTTTTGTTCCAAATAAGTCAAATAATCCAGTAGAAATATCAAGTATAGTTTTCTTCACATGGTGATATTAACATTTCTTGAATGTTTGTCAAGGGTGTCCTGGAATGTAATGATAACTTTCTCTATTCATTTAAAAAAGTTTCTCATCTAATGTCGCTTTGCTCACGAAAGATATTCAAGAACTGTTGATATCACTATGTGAAGAAAATTATACTCAATGTTTCTACTGAATAAATATTTTATTTATTTCAACCAAAAAATTGTTTTGCTATAAAAACTGCAAAAACACTGACACTTTTCGCATCCCCTACACTCGCTCCTTAAGACTTTACATTAATCGATTATACCCTTTTAATACTTAATTATTTATTTTCTTTATGAAAGCAGCGTGGACTTCTCTGGGTATCATTCAGAAGACTTTCAGACACAAACACACACACACCTCGGCTACCAACACTTCATAGCTCAATAGCAATATACTATTTTATAATCACTAGTAATGCTTACGTATTTGAAGTAATGTACTTATAAAATCCCGCATCGATTTACGTCGGCTTATTATCTTAGAGCATAAGTCTAGGTTTTAGCATCGCCACTTTGAAAATAATTAAAATAACATTTTACGGCGTCGGAGGATGAACTTGTGTTTATTATTATTACTATTTAAAAATGATGCACATCCCCTCTTAATTTAAAAATATAAACGTGTGAAAGCCGGTAAAAGAAGGCGGAAAGAGGAGAATTCACCTGTATTATGATGTGGGGTGTAACAGGGTGAGTAAGGGAGGGGTGGGTGAAGCCTGCAGGCTTTGCTACTCCTCAAGGACTCAATCCCAGGACTTAGAGAGGGTATTAACTTAGAAACAACCCCTCACCCCCCACCTCGTACATCGACCTCTTTCTCGCACTTCTTACCCAACTAGTCCCCTCTTTGTTTAAGCGCAGCACTTTTCAAATTATTCAACAGGGATCTACTTTTCGTTGCTTCCCTAGCGAGCGGCTCCCGGTGTATTTTTATATATATTTTTTTTTTCGTCGAATAAATATTTTGTTGACTTCTTCAATGTGTTGCTTCCCCTGTTATGTGGGATTAGTAGTTTATTTATTTTTCTTTCTGAGTGGACTAAAATTTCACAGCTGTTTAGTGGAACAGAAATATACTGTTCCGTTATAAAAATGAAAAAGTCTACTGTTTAATTTTGTGCAAAAAGTTCAGTATTGCTTCTTTTCAAATGATATACAGTCGAATCCGCTTATAATGAAACACTACATATTCAGAAGTTTGGTTCACTATGTCCAAAGTTTACTAAAACTGAAAAGTATTTTCTCCCTAAACCTGAAGTGAGAGGGGTAGTGTAAAGTGACCTTTTTTCCTTAGCATTTTGAGGAACATAGAATTAAAATTGCTGGTGGGAATAGGAGAATAGTAAAACCTTGGATTGCGAGCATAATTCGTTTCGTAAACGTGTTCGTAATACAAAGCACTCTTATATCAATGCGAATTTCCCCCATAAGAAATAATGGAAACTCAGATGATTCGTTCCACAACCCAAAAATATTTAATCTGAAAATGATTAATACCTTTTTTATTTTCGTTATTTAAATGTAACTGTACTGTAATCAAATTTATTAATTAAATTTAATCGTGACTAGTGTGAGGTAGACGAGAGAGACTAGAGGAGGAGGTGGGTTATTGTTTAGGACGACTTTCACTGTCACTAACGGAATCACTGCTATCTGTTGGCTCACTGGAATATATTTTTTTTGTGCGACTTTAACAAAGAACCTATCCAATGACACTGCTCGGCAGACAAAGCATAACCATAGTACTACTCGTATTGCAAGATATCGCTCGTTTATCAAGTTAAAATTTATTGAAAATTTTTTCTCGTCTTACAAAACACTCGCAGACCAAGTTACTCTCAATCCACGGTTTTACTGTATATAGCTTCCATTTTAATTGTACTGTTAGTTTATCATTTAAGATAACTTGCATTATTATTCCACTATGGTATAGCCTATAAGCTAGAGTCATGGTGTAGTTCGAAAAGGTATAGCTGCTACCTTTCAGAGTAAGAGGAGTGTATATAATAAAACTTAAAAAATACATATATCCGTGTTATTGTAAAGTGACAACAATTTTGTAGGATGTGGCCGTCTTGTAAACAGAACTGCAAGTACAGTTAAAACCAAAAGCTAAGAAAGATAACAGGAACGTAGGAGAAATACTCCTCACTAACACTGATGGTGTGATTTTACAATTATTAAACTATTCTGAAACAGACTTAATTGAAACATTTTTATTTTAGCTATATAAATTTCAAAATCCATTGATTTATTTAAATGTTGCTAACCCTTAAAAAAAATGGAGTCTACGAAATCTAGAGTTGACTGTATATTTACTATAGGATTAAAGCTGTTAATACATGGAGCCCATTCGTCATAGAAATTGACAGCAGCAGATGAAAAACGGTTAAAAGAAAAGCATAATTAAAAACAAATTTTTGCTGTGATAGTTTTTACTGCCAAAAGTGACAAAAAATTAACATATGGCCTTGCAGATCCAATGTTTAGGTGAATGAATTCATGAGAGTAGATCTGGCTTGCTAGGCCTGCCGTAGCTTTATATGTCTTATAATCTAACTTAAGACTAGGACAGGCACAACATCCAGTCCCCGGCCATTAATTTATCGATGTGAAAGGATAAACCCACATTTCACCAATGATACATTTTTGGCCGTGCCGGGAATCGAGCTCGGGACCCTTAGCTCAGTAGGCAGACACGCTACCGACGATTCAATGACTAGAAGTGAGATATTAAAAAAGTTACTCAAGCCCCAAGAATATCAATATCTACATACGTAAAAAACACAAAATATTTTATATTTTTTAGTCTATTCAAAACTTCATTTTAAATCTATTATATAAACTAGAATTCAATGGACATATTCGCTTATTGTACTAAACCTATCTCCTTCTGCTAACGACGTATTTATGACGCTTTATTGAGTTTGAATCTAGAGAGAGGGAAAAACTGCCTGTGATGGGATTCACCTAGCACTTTATGATGGATGTTCGAGTCAATCAATCACAAAGAGAAAGAGAGACGCCCACCGTCGTTTCACAAGACGCTCGGCGTCCTCTGAATGAATGTCCGTACGCCACCTGTCTCTTTTCTCCACAAACTGCCACCAGGGAGGATCTGGTTTATATTCAAGACTAGATTTTTACAAGAGTTTCAATCAATGACACATTCAAACGAAAGTTTTTCCCAAGAAAATAAATGTTTCATAACCCTGTAAGTTTATTTTAACTGGGCTAAGATATATTAATATATGTGAGTATTTTCAAAAATATAGTTTGAATGTAAATAAAGTCACTGTTGTAATTTACGTTTTGGTATAAAACTAAAATAAAGTTTCAAGCTATTGCACTTATAAATTAGGCTTATAAGTGAAATATTATTCTATAAAGGTTTTATTGTTATATGCCTATGTTTTCATTAAGAATTAAATATTTTAAACACCTAATTAACATTCTTTTGAAATGAATTGTGATTTAATAATGAATTTTAAACGTCAAAAGACAATTATTGTCCCTAAAGTTCGCTTCGAAACCAAATACAAGATGACACCTACCTAGACTAGAAAGAAATGGGCCAGTCTCGCATATGAAACTGGCACATTGCATTAGTGATAGAGTATAGTAGGTGTAGTATTGTATTTGGTTTCATATGTGAGACTGACCCATTCCATTAGAGTAGAGGTAGGTGTTGTATTGTATTTGGTATCATATGTGAGACTGGCCCATTCCATTAGAGTATAAAGTAGGTGTGGTCTTGTATTTGGTTTCGTATGTGAGACTGATCCATTCATTAGTCTTGGTAGGTGTGGTCTTGTATTTAGTTTCATATGCGAGACTGGCCCATTCATTAGTCTTGGTAGGTGTGGTCTTGTATTTGGTTTCATATGCGAGACTGGCCCATTCCATTAGAGTAGAGGTAGGTGTTGTATTGTATTTGGTATCGAGGCGCACTAAGTTTGACTATGAATCTGGCGAATGCGAATGCGTTTGAATTTAACTCCATTTATTCTAGCGGCTAACAATTATTATTAATTGATAAATCTGCCAATATTTGGCAATTTGCCCCCTGTCTTTAATAATTATTTATTTTTCTTTATTCATAATAAAACATACAATATTTTGCCCTTTTATAAATAGTTTCTTAGATGCAAACTATCTGCTTTACTTCAGACATTATTTACTTCACAAGAAACAACCAACACCGAGATATAATAAAGTACACTTCAGGACTTAGCACTCTATCTCTAGTATTTCCTAAGCTATTTTGTGGCCTTCCTCAATGCTGATCTGTTAGAGTCCTTTCAAATATGCTGGTAATCGCTTTAATAGATTAAATTATGTTTATTATATCTATACAACACCTTAGCTCAGTCGGTAGTGAGTCTTCCTACAGAGATAAGTGTCCCGGGTTAAATTTCCGGCATGAACGAAAAAATGTTCATTGGTAAAATGTGGGTTTCCCCTTTTACAGTGATGAATTAACAGTTGGGGGCTGGGTGTTGTGTATCATTTGATTTAAGTTAGTGTGCTTAAATAATAAATCGGTTCAGAAGGTGCACGTTAAGGTGGGAGTGTAAGAAACTCGAGTTAGGGTCAGTTTTTTTTATACAGTTTTTTCAACAAAACTTTTATTTTTTAATAAAATGTTGCTCAAGTATAAACATGGAATTTAAATATCAATAATTTTAATGTTAATTTTTATTCTAGAACATTTAGTCTACTGAGAATACACTGAATTTACATTGTTTTTATTTGTTAAAAATATATATTTCATTTGTAAGCTGTATCGTTATTGTGAGTGGTTTTCTAAATGTGCATTTCGTTGTGGATTTTACGTACTCTCTCCACGTTAATAAATGCATTTCTTCTATTATACCTTGCTCATCGCCTTTCTTAAGATTAATAGTTACCTTTATGTTAAAAGTTTTAACTAAAAAATATTTACACTATTGAATCAGAGTAAAAGTACAGTGAAAATTGAAACATTATAACATTGTAAAAATAATTAAAATGGCGTAAAAATGTATATTTAAAAAAAAAGAGGTGATATAAAAAGTAATGAGTATTGTAGTAGAGTGCTATAAATTTTAGTCTAAAAATATGTTTGTATTTTTTAAAAGATTTTTAATGACAATTGGAGTGCAGCAGTTAAATCAGAAACCAAAATGAATTAGTGAGTTACTAAACAAAACCACAGTAAGACTACGCAAGAAAACGACAATTTAATGAATATACCCTAAGTTATGGGGGGAAAAAACTCTTACTAAAGAAGCGAAATGGTTTCTGGTTAATTTTGCACCTTGCCGGATTTGCGAGGTAATCCTCGTCGCGGTCATAAACTGGTGCAAGTAATCTCCGGATCGGTGCCGCCTGCCGCTGTAAAAAGACGCCGGCACCGCAGGTGCAAGATGCTGCAGGTATAGTTCTGCCAGGGGACCGACGCTTGGCGTCCCTTCTACCCTTGCTCAGCCTGCTTTCTACGTCACCCTTCCTTGCCCTGGTGGTCGTCCAAATCCCTGACCCTAATCCCTGTAAGCAATTTGGTTGGATTTGGGATCGCTTTTACTTCCCCTTACGGGAGGCTGGGATACACCAGACACTACTAACCATTCGGAAAATACTGGCTTCGACACATATGCTTGTCTCGATACAGCGAATATAGCAATATACTTTAGATTATATCACACAAACAACACAACACTGTTAGAGTATATATATATTGTTTATATAGTTGCTAAACGCCCTGTATCAGCTAAGATGTCACATAGATCACACAATACTGTAAGAGTATATACATTGTGATATAGTTGCTAAACACCCTGTATCAGCTAGATGTCACACATAAAACACAATACTGTCTAAGAGTATATACACTGCGTATATAGTTGCTAAACGCCCTGTATCAGCTAAAATGTCACATAGATCACACAATACTGTAAGAATATATACATAGTGTATATAGTTGATAAACGCCCTGTATCAGCTAAGATGCCACACAAACAACACAATACTGTAAGAGTATATACATTGTGATATAGTTGCTAAACGCCCTAATCAACTAAGATGCCACACAAACAACACAATACTGTAAGAGTATATACATTGTGATATAGTTGCTAAACGCCCTGATCAACTAAGATGCCACACAAACAACACAATACTGTAAGAGTATATACATTGTGATATAGTTGCTAAACGCCCTGATCAACTAAGATGCCACACAAACAACACAATACTGTAAGAGTATATACATTGTGATATAGTTGCTAAACGCCCTGATCAACTAAGATGCCACACAAACAACACAATACTGTAAGAGTATATACATTGTGATATAGTTNCACATTCACAAGTTGTGATTAATACACATCTTGTCAGAGGTGAAGGAAGGGTTTGGCAATCAGATAAATCTGTGCCGGGACCGAGGATTGAACCCTGGACCCCTAGCACAGAAACCGACACCTTACCCCTAGACCACCAGGTCACCATGGATCCTAATAATAATAATATCTCTACCTAATTTATGTGTCCCTAATTCCTCAAAATTTGTTTGTGGGAGTTTTATTATTATTTGTTCCCGCATCTCATTACCCGTCCGGTATATTCGCATGCATACATTAGGGTAAGGAAGGGGAAGGTAGACTGTAGAATAAATGTACCCTAATTTGCGTTGGGGAGAGAGGGAAATAATCTATGGAAAGCCACACTCGGCACATGCTATTGAAATTCGAAGCCCGACCTCCCCCGACACCGACATACAAGACCAGATAAAGTCGACGCCTTAAGGTCGGTTCACACTGAAGGCTAAGCTAAGATTTACGATGATAATTAACTGTGTATGAAAACAATTGATCATATATTTAAATGTGTTGGTTCACACAGAAAGCTAAGCTAAGTTATGCCTTGATACGCCGAGCTATGTTTTTTTCGGAATGCTAGCCGGGCAATTTTTCCATCTTCCATTTTAAGCCATCTTGCGTAGCGCATGCGCATAATACAGCTTGGGCCACTTGTTGAACAGATGCAGTGTTGGATTGTTGAATATAACCACATAAGTGTTGAGGTTTTGTTTTCACTTTAATGTATTGTAATTATGTAGGAAGGATCTTTTAGAAAATACTAATTCATAAATAATATTAAGGTAATAGAGTAGAGTCTTGGCCCAAAGTTATGCCTATTTCTCTAATTTCCTCTTCCAAAACAGCGGTTAACAGCAGCAGCTATTCTTCCTTAGTACCATCATTTGAACACAAACAATACATTTTGGAGAACGCCATCATAACTAAACTTCACTGGAACAGACCAGAAAGAAACAACACTGAATTCAGGAGGAAAAAGAGGAACCATTGCTTATAACTGAGCGTGAAACCAAACTGACAAAACCCTAAAGCAGGGGTCGGCAACATTTTAGTAGTGCTGTGCCGAAGTAAAATTCCAAAGGCGTTCAGCGTGCCAACCAACCTAAGCCCACCCAAATCGTTTATATTTGTTTTTACTAGTTAACTAGTACAACCATTGAAATAAATTTAAGTTGGCCTTTTAAATATAAAAGGTGACCTGGTGGTCTAGGGGTAAGGTGTTGAACTTCTGTGCTGGGGGTCTGGGGTTCAATCCTCGGTCCCGGCACAGATTTATCTGATTGACAAACCCTTCCTTCACCTCTGACAAGATGTGTATTAATCACAACTTGTGAATGTGTGGAATGCCAGGCCTCCACCGTGGTTCGGATTCCACGTTAAACTGT
>CABFWB010000117.1:458444-474263 GCA_902151455.1 Timema bartmani | reverse complement strand
AAAAAAAAAAAAAAAAGTGAGGGAAGAGGGGAAGGGGTTCGGAACGTACGATTTATGTGATGTTTCATTTCAACTTGCTTTGCGAGAGAAGAAATTGGACTTGGTAGGGAAGGGGAAACGGAAAAGAACAGAGTTCAAAGGGAAACAAAACATGTTATTATGTAGATAATGTATTTTTAAAATATAAAATATAACTGGTTGGTTCGTAATTACTTTTTTGACAATGAGGTTTTTTAGTTGGATTTTTAATGCAAGTTTTTCTAAAAACACTTTTAAAAAATGCCATACTTTACTAGTTGAATTAATAAAAAACATATTTTATTTTAATTTTAATTTGTAAAATAGCTTATACAAAGGTTAAATAGCAGTGGGAATCACGTTTTGACTGCGGGAAATAACAATTTCCCTGCGGGTACAGTACGGAAAAAGGGAAAAAAAATTCCACTTTAGACTTATATTTAATCTTCAGATCTATAAGCTTAGCCTAAACTTAGCCTTCTCATTAATTCCAATAAAAAAATTCATTTGAGTTAAAATTAAGTTAAATGTAGTGGTATATGTCAAACTAATTTTTGAAAAGAGTCGGGAATAGGAACAAACATTCTGATTCGATTGCAGTTATGGTTATGAACAATAACTTTAAATTATGTAAAAAAAACTCTTTATGTTTTTATATTAATTTATTATTAAATTATAAATTTTACAAATTATTATTTTGTCTAACTAGTGTTGAGTTAGACTTTTTATGTAATGTAAATTAAAATTCTAGGCCTAAGGTAACTATTGTAACTGTTTATTTTTAATAAAACATTTTTGGTATAGTTACGAATAAATTGTGTAAATAGATCTTATGGCAAAACATTTCTCAACTGAGACTGTGACTGCCTGGCTACCTCTTACATTTTAGTTAATAAAGCTCTCACAAAAGCGCTGTTGTAATCCAAAAATATTAGTTTATACAACTATGATTATTATATAATAAACAAGCAAATTAATGCAATTTCAAATTATAACCTTTGCTTAATAGACTTGTCTCTATCCAAATACACTTGGCGAAGGTATTTTAGTGCATAATTTGATGTTTAAAAGCTACTTTTATAATTGTTTTTCTGCATAAATATATCCAGTTGTAGATACTTATCTCTATTATATATAGTGTGGCTATGTTATTTAATGGCACTCAGTTGTGTTGTAAAATAGAAGCGACAGATGTTTCGAGTATCCATTTACTTAATGGAAAGTAAGTTTAATTTAAATTCATTGAATTAACAACATTTTCAATGCAAATTAAATACAAACGTGACATTGATAGACGGTCCGTGATTGTAACTTTTTAGAAAAACCCCGAAAAATGATTTGTCCCGTCAGAGTTTCGGGAACAACAGATTTTCCTAATTTTTTACCGAAAACCGGGATCTCGCAAAGCCCTATGGTAAATAAATTATGACAATTAATAACTGATATGCTAGTTGAATTTTCTTGATATACCCAGTTAAAATAGTGTGAATAATGGACAGTGCCATTCACACACAAACTACCTGTATATCTAAGTCTCACTGAAAGCCGGCCGGCCACTTAATGTGAAAAACTTTACCAAAGAGTTTATTCTAAATCACTCACAAACATGCTCAAAAGTTAAGATAATCTCAAATAAATTAAATATATTTCTAATTCCGTTACCGAAAAACTTGGATAGCTTTGAAATGGGGTGCTGGAGAAGACTTGAGAAGATTAGGTGGATATACAGGATGACCAACGATGTCCTAAGAAGAGTGGGTGAGAAGAGAACCATTTTGGATGTGATTCTTCAGTGCAAATCAAACTGGATCGGACACATCCTTAGGAGGAACTGTCTTCTGCATGACGTCATAGAAGGAAGGGTTGAGGGAAAAAGGAGCTTAGGAAGAAGGAGGATTAAAATACTAGATAACTTGAAGGAAAGAAGAAAATTCTGGGAGCTGAAGGAGGCAGAGGACAGGGTGCATTGGCGGTCTAAATTCACTGACAAAAGGAATGGACCCGTCGTAAGACAGAACTAATAGTAATAATAATAATAATAATACCTTATAAAGTAAGTACAGGAGAATTTTAAAATTGTTAAGAACTAAAACAATTAATTTTGACGCATAATTAAGGAGCCTTTCTCAAATAAATTGCAGAAAAGATTGAAACATATTTTTAATACAAACACACTGTGTATGATCAGTATAGACAACGTAAGTGTAAGTGTGAGTGGACGACTGATGGATGGTCTGAATACGGCATCATAATCAAAAATAGCTAAATGTAGAACGCGTTAGCTGAATTTGTTCCAAACGATGCTATTATAGCTTAGTCACATCGGTGAGTACGCGGACTAAACGTGAGCTCGTCTAGTCTGGTTTCCGGTGATGTGTACATCGCAATTAGACTGCTTAGTAATATTTGTTTGGACCTCGTATTTCTATCCGTCCGGGATATTCGCAGGTAATTACACTATTATGGGGAGATGAAGTAGGTCAGTATAAATGTACCCCCATTTTCGTGAAGAGATATTGGGAAAACATTTAGGAAAAAAAATACAGCCTCAGTACACCCAGCTGGGGTTCAAATGCTGACCTCTCCGCCATTGGCAAACCAGACGATATTAACTTGTAGTCCATGTGCCCACTTATGCGGGCCAGCTATATTAGCATCGTCATACGTATATGGTGAATATAGGTTTATATTGTTTTTAGTCTCAACATTTGAACCCCAGCTGGGTGTACTGAGGCTGTGTTTTTTTTTCATAAATGGTTTCTCAATATCTCTTCATGAAAATGGGGGTACATTTATACTGACCTACCTCATTCCCCCATAATAGTGTAATTATCTGCAAATAGCCCGGATGGATAGAAATACGAGGTGCAAACATATATATATATATATATATATTCTAAATTTTACTCTCAGGAAAACACACTTTTTTTGTGTGTGTTTGGAAAAATCCCAAAGTTTAAAAAAAAACTGAAAAAATTGTAGAATAGTAATTGTGAATTTGGAAAATTCAACTTTAAGCCTTAAATAGTAAGTAGGCCTTCTCATGAAAGAAAAATAACTTTGAATCAAACACATAATTGATGAGACCCTACCCCATTTCTATTTTCACACAGAAACATTGGGTTGCGTCAAAATATACTGCTTTTTTGTGTTTTTTCTTAGCACCGCGTCTTACTAACCTTTCGAGCTGTACGCTTAAACCATACTGTTCTATATACCGATTACATATCTTCATACGAATCAATTATGTATAAAAAAAATCATTCCTCTATACTAATTATTAAACTGTCTGGGAAAATGGTAATTCCTTCAGAAAATCCTTAAAACCACAAGGGATTTATTTTTTAAATATTGGCAACCATTGACTGTTTATCTCTGTAACGAAACACATCGATTCTCCACAACAACGGGAACGATCCAATATATCCGAAAACTACAAATAACCAACATCTAACCACTTTATACAGCTTAGTCCCGTTTATATAGCCAGAATGGGCCCATCGAACAGAATATACAGCGTATCTGGTCGAATTAAATTGTTCCCCCACAGACTTGCAAGGTCTTGCTGATCTCAGCGCAGTTACAGACGATATATCAACCAGACAGAGGACATTAACTACGCGAAGATAATGAATACATTAACTTAAACTTTCAGACGGGTAAAGTACCACTTTCATTTCACAGTTCATTAAGTTGTTCTTATATCCGCAATCCTGTAACGTCTTTTGCTACGTTTCCGGCGGCAAAAAAAAAAAAACAACACATATATAACGGATTGTTCTCAGGACGTTTTCCTGGGTTATTAAATGTAGTGGTAGAACTATAATGAATGTTTTACGAGAGAAAAAAACACAACGATTGAATAATCTCTCACGCGTATTTTGAATTTATCTTTACTTAGCATAAATGGAAATCGATTATTTTACAATTCAAATTAGGCAAACTATTTTTTTTGTATATATATATTATAGACGCTATATGAAATAAGTTATACAGTTCAAAATAAAAGTACGATATTATCATTGTTTAATTCATAAGCTTAATATAAAACTAATAACATTCAATACATTAAAAAATATAAGAATTAAAAAAAAATAGAATACGTAATCTGTATAAATTCCCTTTTAGAACAACATTTTTAAACGTTCATAAGAATATTATATAAAACAATACTACATACGAAAGTGTTATTTTAAATGTTATAGTATTTTTCCTGTTTTAAATTGTTCGTATATAATAAAAAATACATAATTTAATCGAAATACAAATAAAACTCATAATATTTGTACAAGCGTTCTGTGTAGTCGTTTTAACAATAGGGTCTATATATATTTTTTAAATACATGCAAAAATAAGATTTTTTAAAATTCCTAGCAATTATTAGAAATGTAATAGAAATAGAACATCCAAATTGTTTCCGGTAGAATTTAATAGAAATAACATTGAAGATCCTTTGGCATGGTCGTGGTTTGATACAAAATATGTTTTGGTTAGTTCTTTAGTACCACAGCTTTACGGTAGCGCTAGACTAGGTTATCAGAAAATCTGTTAGTTTGTTCTTAGTTTGCTTTATTTACTTTATTGCTATCCGTCCAGACTATACGTATTTAACTGTACTAATGGAACTGAAATAAGTTTTTTTAGCGTATTTCACCAGGGTTTGTCGATATTCCTGTTCTTCTACTGCCAGTGGTGTATTATATAACGGTATATTGATGTTGGGGAACCATCTAGGTGTGGTTAATTCAGCCTGATGAAATAATTATGATGAAAATGATGATTATTAAATACAATTAGAAGCCTAATTATGCATACCATGGCAACCATAGGAACAATTCTCCTTCGGGGAAAAACAACCTATAGTACTACCGGGAATTGAACCTAGGACATCTAGATTAATGCCCAAGAATATTTACCACTAGTCCAAAAGATTGGCCAGAAAGTAATGATTTAAAGAAATTGTAGCGGAATTTTCATTGGAAGAGAGTGAAAAAACATTAAGGAAAACTACCCTCATTTCACCCGGCCGGGATTCTATCCCGGCCTTCTCGTCACCGGGAAATCAAACTATATGAATAAATTAAGTGTAAAACGACAAACTGGACATGGGAATCGAACCAGGAACTTTTGGATCTTCGCGCCAATGCTCTACCACTGAGCTATCGTGGTTTGTCTCATATTCAGGGCCATATTTCAATACATCAACAAGTGAAATATGACCCTGTATAAGATACGAACCAGAATAGCTCTGTAGTAGACCACTGGCTCACAACGTCAAATGTTTTGGGCTCAATTCTCCTGTCTGGGTTGTCAATTTAGCTTAACTCAATTTTTTTTTCTCTATTGGTACTGCTTCTATGGATAACGATCACGTATAAGTTGTGATACACACGAATTAATATGATGATGAGCTTAATATTTAGTCCACTCGCCCAAGATTAGGATTCCTTCTTACGGTGTCCGCCTTGGTAAGCGAGAAATCGCCGCGCAGACGTAGAGCTCGAAAGCAATATTTAGTTTTTATTTTATTTAGCACCGCGTATTATACTACCCGTTCGGGCTATACGCTAATATTTAGTTCTACGATGCAATATTTCAAACTACGGTTCTCCTCATCAACCTTAGAGTTTGTTATATCAATAGAAATAGATGTGTGAAACTAACTAATTTTCAACGACTTTTTAAGCATACATGTGGAGCTATGAGACTAAACTTGATTTAAAGGGCATCTAGAATTAGCCTTCGTATAAAAATATAGTAATTTTGTTGATAGGCACACAACATAAAATTTTAGAGTATTCGAGAACTAGCAGCGAGCTTTCATCTTCACCTTGAGATAAGAAATGTTCTAGTTTTAAATCTATTTTTTCTCATTTAAATATCAAAGCAGTGTTGCAGGTGAATCGCTAAAGAGAGTACGTATAAGCTTAGACAGAATAGAGTAGTAGTTCCAGAAAACAACACAGACCATTGTGGTAAACTTAATTACCTATGTTAAGAGTATTCCTAGTAAATACAGGAAATAAAAGTATTTTATTTGGCTTAAAATTATCTTTTAATTATCAATATACAATTTGTTATGCCCATTTTATATATCTACTCAGCTACTGGATTAATTACATAAAAACCCGTCTCGGTGGCGTAGTTAGCTAACGCTCTAGTTTCATGTTGAGCTAGACTGCCGAGGACGGGGAGATCGAGGTTCGAATCTCGCTCGGGTGAAGTGGGGGTTGTTTTTCCTAAATGGTTTTCCATTCTCCCTCCACGCAAATGCGGGTTTACTTCATTTATATTCAACCTTCCCAATTTACAGCCCATTAGCGTAATTAGTACTTAAGTGTATAACCCGAACGGGTAGTAATAAGCTGTGCTAAGTATTATTATTATTATTATTAATTACATAAAAACTAGAATTATCAAAACCAAATAAATGTGTGAAATAAAGTATAATTTTGAACTTGAGAAACAAAATAATAGAAATAGCATCGGTGTCAAAACAGACAAAGTTTTGAAACATAAACATTACCATTTTACACCCTTCCAACCATTTTAAGGCCATGCTTCGATCTAGACTTTAAATTGAGTTTAACATGAATGTGAAATTAAATATACAAATAAAACTACCTTTACTCGAACTTTGTAAGAGAAGGAGCCAACTAACTGAAACTAACATGCCTAGCGATCACCTTACTCCCTCCAAAGCGTCACTAACTCAATTCATACACGATAAAGCAATCCCATAACCATAAAGAAGCAAGAGTATACTCTAAACCCTCCAAATAATACGAATCGAGCATATTTTCGTTCTTTCTCATAACTTTATTTTTTTGTTTTTCCTAAGAAAATCTTTTGGTGTATTTTTATATATCTTTTAAAAAGCATAGTGCATCCGTTGCCTTTTGAAATAGTAGGCCTATAAAACATTTTACCCTCCACACTTAATGGTTAGCTCGAGACTCACGCCGTTTAACTCTAAAGAAAAGATAGAAAAATAAAACAATGTTATGACAATACATGGTATCAACGTTAATCTTTATTTAATAAGAAAGCAATTTTTTTTACTACATAAATGATTTGATATGTTTAGTTTATATGTATAACAGTATATCTAATAATATACACTCATCTAGCTTGTTTATTAGAGGTCTTATTTGATAAAGATTCAGAAGTTATTTAATAATGCATCATTGTATTAAACCACAATACATATAATGTTTTAATTTCTGAAAATATTTATTCTACCAATATTCCGTTTAAATGCTGGATGAACTAAAAACATGACTAACTATGTAATTAAAATAAAATATTAAACTAAACTACTAAAACCTTTTCATTTAGCCTTAATTTTCATTAAAAAATTATCCTACCTAATATAAAAATAAATAATTATTGTGTTGCGTATCCTAAAACTATCTTTCTCATTCATAACGCATAAATCAAACCGTTAAATTACAATTTTGTCGTTTTGTATGAATTAAACCAACTAGAAATAATAAAATAATAACGCAATATACATTTAATAAATTCTTATTTTCTTAGGGAGAACCTTATCTGACAGCCAACAAAAGCTATTAGATCTACCTTCGCGTATTCATTTAAGTCGTGGAATCTGCAGCTGCCACTTTTGATAGAAACTATAGATATATATAAAATAACACTAGCAATATAGTAAAATATCATCAAATTTGACGGCAAAAATTTATGTTTGTATTCTCTAAAATGTTTTTATGACAATGATACTGAACGTTTCATCCAAATACTAAGAGTAAACTTCTAGTGCCGTTAATTACGAGATAAGTAAATGGAAGCATTGCCAACAAAATCTGGCTATCACACGACGCAACTCACAGAACTACGAACAAAATATGTTATATATATATATATGTGTGTGTGTGTGTGTGTGTGTGTGTGTGTCCGTCTCATCTTCCCAGAATAATGGTGTCAGACTTGTAAATATGTTATATATATATATATATATGTGTGTGTGTGTGTGTGTGTGTGTGTCCGTCTCATCTTCCCAGAATAATGGTGTCAGACTTGAGATATTTTTTTTAATTTAAAATAAAAAAAATAGTTGTAACCCTGAAATTTGTACGTAAATCACGAATGATATGTTCTTACGTCCGCATGTATGTCGAGCGTGTTTGTGTGGAAAAGCAAATAGAAAACAAGAAAATGGCAAGATGTAGGAAAATATATGACAGGCGCCAGGAAACATACGCACCATGTCACTTGGGTGAGCCACTTGGGTGAGCCATGTGTCAGGTTTGCCCAAAATGTACGAGGAAAGACTTCAGTAGCGTGCTTGCATAGCTTAGAGCTACAATTTTATATACATCGGTTAAAGTAGTATTACAAACCCAGATTCTTGTTGGTACTGACTATCAATATACATATCTTATATATAAACACATATAAAGACAAATCAATGAATAAAACAATCTTCGTTTTTATTTTATTAACATCGAGTCTTACTACCCGTTCGGGTTATACGCTTATGTACTAATTACGCCAATGGTTTTCAGAAGAGGAAGTGTAATTTCATTTGCGTGGAAGCAAAGTGGTCAACTATTTTGGAAAACCACTCTCAATACACCCAACCGTGATTCGAACCTTCATCTCCCCGTCATCGGCAGTTTAGTCTACTGCGAGAGTAGCGTTTTGGACCATGCGGCCACTGAAGTGGGTAATATAAAACTATAATAAATTAATTATTTACCCCATTTAGTTTATAAAATGTATCTGATCAAATATGACTGGACAAATTAAATGCCACATC
Organism: Timema bartmani; assembly: GCA_902151455.1. Lineage (NCBI taxonomy): Eukaryota > Metazoa > Arthropoda > Insecta > Phasmatodea > Timematidae > Timema > Timema bartmani. The sequence continues at coordinate 465,466 of CABFWB010000117.1, read as the reverse complement.
AAAAGCCATTAAACTAAATTATTATTAATTAATTATTCTAAATAAAATACCATTGTAACGTGATTAAAGTTGTATTTGAAATATAACTATACATAACAAATTAAAAATAAAGTAATAGTAGCCATAATAGTAACTATAAATATCCCATCGTAAATAGGAAAAGGTATCACTATTTATTTGACTACTGTATTTGGTTTATTTGATATAAATAAAGACAAAATGAAGTAAAAATATAGAGTAATTAATGTGAAACACATGAAATAAACTTGAATCAGCAAAGTAATGTTAAATATATTTTTTGCAATAAAATTAATATTCAAGACAAAATTGTAATCACTGAAATATCACATTATATAATTGGCCAATGGTATATATCAATAGTGTATATCATAAAATTAGCATTTCCTTGGTTTTGGCAGCACTGGGAATGTATATTTAATTAATTAATGCACCATGCTAAACATTAGTTATTTTCGATCTTTTGATTTTTATTAGGCTTAATACTGTTGTTTATGTTTGATCCAATATTTATATATTTTAATACTCAATTTATAATAAAATTAATAACTTCTTACAATTAAGGCAATTATTCACGATAACTAACATCTCTTTAAAGTATAGGGACATTTTAATCGAATTAATTCAGCTTGTTTATTATTGTGAACAAGTTAAGATGTGCTTGGTCAGTAAATTTACATATATATATCTAAAATGTATTCCCTTTTTTAAAGTTTTAAATAGATAAATAATAATCATAACAAGTTGTGGGCTAAGCTAGAGTTAAACAAAATAAAATTTCATCTGAAATTTTGTGAAACCACAACACATGTATTTTATATATAAACTTGCTTAAGTGTAAAAAAGTTGTAAACCCCTGGTATACGTCAGAAGCATTGTGCTATAACTTAGCCCTTGAATGTAGTGTTGGAGCAGAGCCGTCAGGGGCGATGGGCGACGCGAAATATGGGCTCCGACATACAAAACAGAAGATGCTCCCATTTCGGAGAGAACAAGAGAGAGCGAGGGGTTAAGAATGGTTTTCATGTTCTTTACACCACCAGGGTGGATGATAACCACATGGGAACCGTGGTTGGTTGGAAATACATATTTCAAAGTGAAATGTTAGCTGACTGACGAATAATTCCACACGCATCACATCGGAAAGTTAACATCTATATTTATTTATTTTTTTACTTGAATGGATTCCAAAATTGCTATGTATATTTAAGTAATTAATTAGAATACTCATCCACCCCAAACAATCTGATTTTTTTTTTTTTAATTTTGAAATTAATAACCAGAAAGGGAGGGACGAACGTCCACTGAAAAAAACCTAAGCTAATAGAATAATACATTCCCGTTTGGTAGAAAATTGAAATATTTAATTACATATAGAGGGACAACCTTAAACAAGAATAAGATTATGATTGTTAATGATGTTTGTTAAACTGTGATGCTCTTATTTCAAATATGTTTTTGTAATAATGAAAATAATTTATTTTTACATATCTTATAATCGCTCTTAGGCAAATATTCAAATATTGCGCTCTTCGGATTGCGTTTGTTTGTAAACTCAATTTATGGGCTGATTAATGTTTCATTTCAAAAATCGTTTTCAAAATGTATTGGCTTACATATTTTTTTTAGATTGGAACTCATATAAAGACTGCAACCGGATTTTGAGCATCATATTTCGACATAGTTTTGATATGTATCTGTCTACATGAACTATTCGAGCACTTCTAAACATCCTAGAAATATAAAAAAAGGCAGGCTTATAGGATTCAAGATGTTTTCTAGAAAAGTACTAAAATTGAAAATTTGATATGGCAGACTCAAAATAGTTGATCGAATTTGGCCAAAAACATTGAAAATAAATAATTCATTCTTCATACTGTAAACCGTTACAGTTCTATGTAATTGTAATTTGTTGAACTCTTTAACAACTAACTATTTATGCTAAGCTACTCTTCTTTCATTTTTAACTACCACCAATAATCGAGAGTAAAAATATTGTATATAAAAAGTTATTACTTAATCTTCAAAATAGATTTCAGCCTTTAACACATATTTAGGTTTTAGTCTGTACTTTGATATTGTGTTTTATTCGGCCTAATTTTTACATTTTGTAACACATTTTGAAACAATAAAGGATTTAAAGCTTTAGATAATTTAAGATTTGGCTACTTTTCCCTCTGATTATTTTTATAAGATATAAATGAACAAAGTTACTTTATAGTTTCCCCGTGTGACGAACAGGTTCGCCATCTTTATTTTTCTTCGTATTCGAATTTTCCAGATATTATCCTTGTAGTATAAACAATAAGAACACCAAATAATTCATTTTTAGAATGTGTGTCTGTCTGTAAATTTTTTCCCCCAGTAAACTCAAAAAGTATTAAGTGAATCGAGACTGGACATTTTCTGTTGTACTCTTTATTTTTCAAAGAACTACGGCGAGCTATCACGGTAGCTCATCAGCGAGCAAAGAACTACGTTGATTTATCACGGTAGCTCATCAGCGAGCAAAGAACTACGTTGAGCTATCACGGTAGCTCATCATCGAGCAAAGAACTACGTTGATTTATCACGGTAGCTCATCAGCGAGCAAATAACTATGTTTATCTATCACGGTAGCTCATCAGCGAGCAAAGAACTATGGTGAGCTATCATGGTAGCTTATCAGCGAGCAAAGAACTACGTTGAGCTATCACGGTAGCTTATCAGCAAGCAAATAACTACGTTGAGCTATCACGGTAGCTCATCAGCGAGCAAAGAACTACGGTGAGCTATCACGGTAGCTCATCAGCGATCAAAGAACTACGTTGATCTATCACGGTAGCTCATCAGCGAGCAAATAACTGCATTGAGCTATCACGGTAGCTCATCAGCGAGCAAATAACTACGTTGAGCTATCACGGTAGCTCATCAGCGAGCAAAGAATTACGTTTAGCTATCATGGTAGCCCATCATTAGCTCATCAGCGAGCAAAGAACTACGTTGATTTATCACGGTAGCTCATCAGCGAGCAAAGAACTACGTTGAGCTATCACAGTAGCTCATCAGCGAGCAAATAACTACGTTGATCTATCATGATAGCTCATCAGCGAGCAAAGAACTACGTTGAGCTATCACGGTAGCTCATCAGCGAGCAAATAACTACGTTGATCTATCATGGTAGCTCATCAGCGAGCAAAGAACTACGTTGATCTATCATGGTAGCTCATTAGCGAGCAAAGAACTACGTTTAGCTATCATGGTAGCCCATCAGCGAGCAAAGAACTACGTTGATTTATCACGATAGCTCATCAGCGAGCAAAGAACTACGTTGAGCTATCACAGTAGCTCATCAGCGAGCAAATAACTACGTTGATCTATCACGGTAGCTCATCAGTGAGCAAATAACTACGTTGATTTATCACGGTAGCTCATCAGCGAGCAAAGAACTACGTTGATCTATCACGGTAGCTTATCAGCGAGCAAAGAACTACAGTGAGCTATCACGGTAGCTCATCAGCGAGCAAAGTAGTGAAGAAAAAACCGGACGTAAGCAACTAATATTTGTTGCGGGTACATGATATGACACTTGATATTCTCTGAGGTGTGGAGGGGAAGGGGCCCACCCCAGGGTTTTTTCTTAAATCTTATCACGCACATAAAAACTACACTTGACATTTCTTTCTTTTCCAGCATTTGAAGTTGTTGAATGTGTTGATGTATTGTTTAGTGCGAATGAAGGCGCTAGCAGATGCTAGTATAGTATAATTCGTGACAATATAAAGGCAACAATTATTTATTAATATTAAAAATATGTTATGAATAATTTTTTTATACAAAATGGTATTCATATAATGTGTAACTAAATATCAATTTAATATAATAACCTATAAATTTTAATTAAAAAATACCTACAAATTTACTATTTAATGAATAAAGCCAGATTTTAATAAATGTAGTCCTACTTGAGAAGACATTTGATTTACTTAGGTAATGATATTATGTTAACTAAGCACAATCTTTAGATTAAATATATTAATTTATAACATTATAATTTCAAATATAATAATTATTTTATTAGTTCTAAAATCATAGAATATACATTTTTTTGACTTTATTCTCTACTTAATAGTATTTATATTATTAGCTTTTCAAGTTCTCAGTGATTATCTACATTACCTATAACGCGAAGGGTTGTGGGTCTCTTTGTTTTAAAAAAAACTGTAATATACCTGCTAATAGGCAGGCCAATACCAAAGATTTTGCAAAGTAACATTAAGAAAATACATTCTTTATTAATATCAGCAGGAAAATAAAACAGGTTTCTACAATTATCATTAAATAAATCTGTAAAGTGTTTAAAAATTGATCTGAAAATCCGTGGTTATTTTTTCAAGGCAGAATTTAAAAGTAAACTATTAATGTGTGCATGTGTTATTCAATTAAGCGGTAAATAATAAAAAATGATGCTTCTTTTTGGTGCACAACGTTTTACTACTCGTTCCGGAAAATGGTCTACATCTATTTCCTTACACTAGAGTAGCGTTAGAGTGGAAAACTATCTATGAAAACCACCCCCAGTGCACCCGGCTGGTATTCGAACACTGACCTCCCCATCACCGACAAACTAAGACCAGGTGAGGTTGACACCTTAGTTCGCGTGACCATCGACGCGAGTGCCAACTATATGGTCTGGCAGTTCTGGCAGATGGAATGCATGTATTTATTGAATATTGGTTCATTTTTATTCAGTTCCCATAATCCTGACCCCGGAAAAGTATATCTCCAAAGAGTTGCTCTCGCTTACTTATAACCAAGTCCCCTCCAATCAATCTGAGAAAAGGACGTCCCGACTCTCTCTTGAGTAAACCAAGTGTAAATATTGGCTATCTTCAGCTCCCAGAGTTTTAGGGGGTATGGAAGGGGGCAGTGGTAGGGGCTTGCCCCTGAAGGGTTTGGCAAAGGGGGGGCGGAGTAAAGAAAACTGAAAACTGTCTCTCTAATTCCTCACTGTCCGCATCACTGCCTTGATGAAAAGTGGAGAGTCACAAATCTAATCCTCCCCCCCCCCTCCAATCCCCCCTTTTTTATTCTCCTTCCCCTCTCTCCCTCGCTATCAAGAACAGGCAAAACTTCTTTCCGGAAAATTTACGAGAGAGAAAATAATATTAAAAGAGTTTCTGTTGTTTTTCTTTTTGTTGTGTTCTTCTTGGTGTCTCATGAGAGTGAAGTCTAGTTTTAAACGTCATATACAGTGCACAGTCGACCATTGTGTCCAATTTACTAAAGGCTCGCTTTGAATCTTGTAGTCGAACATACAAAGTTTGAGTAAAATGGTTACATTAAGCCGCTTACCTACCGTCTAAGGTAGTATTAGTCTTTGACGTTTCGTCTCATGTGTATATATATATATATATATAAACTGTGTAATAGGGGTGTGCGAAGTCCAATTTTTCAATTCGAAGCAAACTTGAATCGAATATATGAAATATTCTCGAAGCCAAATCGAAGTTAGGATATTTTTTTGTTAGTGTTTTACACTCTAAAAATATATTATATTGTTGTTTATTGAACTTTATGTATTGAAATTACTTAGAAAATGTTTTATTATACTTATTTTTACTAATATTTCATTTTAATCTAATAAATCAAGTTATATTACAACTTACAATTCAATTACTTAGGATTTTTTTTTCAAATAAGTATTGTTTTATATTATGTATAAATGGCGATAATTGACCATAAATCGAGCATTTTAGCTGTCAATTTTTTATTGACGATGTTTCGAAGCCGGAATTATTTTCGAAGTGAAGTCGAAGCTGACATTTGTTTCGAAGTTTCGATGCTGAGTCGAAGCTTCGCAAACCCCTATTGTGTAGTATGAAAAAAGTTATGCAAAGATGATGCTACCATAGAACGTATATAATTTCTAGCATTTCTAATGGGGATATTGGGGTTCGAATCCTGGTCAAGTCAACTAAGGGTGTTTTTCCCTAAATAGTTTTCTACTCTCCTTCTACGAAAATGCTGGTATATTACCTCTAAATTGCTTTATTCTTCATTCCTATCTCATTCGAGTAATTATCATAAATGCGTATAGCCCGAACAGGTAGTAATACACGGTGATTTTATATATATATATATATATATATATATATTTATATTCCAATATTTAAAAAAAACTATTGAATTAATGGCACCATGACCTTAAGTTACCTCACTAGTTAAACAAATAGCTTACTTATTATTAAGGATGTGTGAAGCTTGACCAATAAAAATATTGAAATCTAAAATAAACGCTGATGTTTAATCATATAGTACTGTTATGTAAATTATAAATTAATGCTCGCTTTGCAAAAGTCTGCATTAATTATAGTGGGTGTTATTAAATTTACTTTACTTGTTTGCTTAAGCTCAAATTTAAAAAAATTCGCAATATCTTTATGTGAAAAAAAAAAATTTACAAAATAATATTCTAATTTAAATTCGGCGTCGAGAACATTTCTTATAATTTGATTCGGCTGAGCTTCGAATTGAAAAAGTGGACTTTGCTATACATTCATTGCCATATATACTAAACATAAATAAGTATATTTTTTGAAAGTGATATAGTTTTTTTTAATATTAAAATGTCTTTAAAACACTTTATGCACCAACTAGTAAGAAGAATACGGGCATTTATGTGAATTAAGAAGAATTTACCCACTTCAGTGGCCGCATGGTCCAAGGCGTTACTCTCACAGTAGAATAGACTTACGATGACAGGGAGATCGTGTCTAGAATCTCGCTCGGATGTACTTAGGTTGTTTTTACTTTCTCTCTATCTTACAGGTAGAGAAAGTATGGTGATCGTCAAAAAAATCGAACTCGAGATTTTGATGAATTTTGACGTTTCATGACTTCCTGAATCCGAAAAAGTAGTTTTTGAATTTCCGTCTGTCTGTCTGTCTGTCTGTCTGTCTGTACCTCCAACTAGAGCCTAAACTATTTTACCGATTGAGCTGAAACTTGATATCTAGGGTTTT
>CABFWB010000117.1:432839-448712 GCA_902151455.1 Timema bartmani | reverse complement strand
AATTATAATAATTGTACAAATGGCAGCAATAAGCCAACTACCGAGTCGAAGATGGCTGCGTTATCTGATAGATAGCTCGTGATATTAATATAATCACATACTTGTAGCCGACGATTTCCGCACTCCATCATAGGCTCTGCCTTAAAATATGAGTGAAGAATGACCCTGGGCACGGGGCGAATCCTGGATATCTCAGTGGTTAGAGCATTGGCGTACTAAGCCAAAGGTACCGGGTTCGATTCCCGTGTCCAGGTTCATTTTTCAATTTCCAGAAAGTGTGCTAAACCTATCGATAGTAATAAAAATATCAAAATGAGAAGTTTTCCTAGCACTCGATGAAGCAACATACAATAATATTGCATAGCGCCTGTAAACTATACTTTACCGGGTCTAGCGTGCGCGCTTGAAAAATAGAACCAGTTGTATCTTTCAAGCATGCGCGCTCAGTCGCTCGCTCGCGCGCTCCAGTCTGGCCACCTCTCATTACAACCAATGTATTCTATTTTATATTTTAGTCGCTCGCGCGCTCGCTCAGTCTGGCCGCCCCCTGACCCGGTTCAATGTCCGCATGGTCTAACGCGCTACTCTTGCTGTGTGCCAGGCTGCTGATGACAGGGAGATTGAGGTTATAATCTTTGTCGGGTGTACTAAGGGTGGATTTCTAAACTCTTTTCCTCTTTTATTTTACGCAAATAGGAGTACACCTCTTCTAAATATAACTTTACTAATCCTTAAGAACCATTAGCTTAGTTATCACAAATGCTTATATCCCGAATGGGTAGTAAGAAGCCGTGCTAAAAAAAATAAGGTAAAAACACGTTAGGTGTCCCCAGCTGATATTTAAACACGTGCCTCCCATCTTTTTGTTTAGTTCTTTCAAGCACAGCTTTTGACTCTAACCTGTAGGTTCAAGTGTGAATCTTATCTGTGCTTTCTTTGTCTGAACTATCCATTTCTCTCTCTACCCACCCCACTCTACGACCGGCGTTTTCTGCCTCACAGAAGATAATGATTTTGTGCTCATATAGTGTGTTAAAAGGATTCTTTTTTTTTTTTAATCGCGTGGCTGTTTTTGAGAGAACGTGTAACATGGTTCTTAGCCCTGAAAAGACCTACTCCCAAGTGAGTTTTTCAGAACCAAATCAGATATATTTCAGTGTCTTAGGAGGGAAATGATTTCTGGGAGATGATCGTTTTATCATATTTACTCATTTATAACTCAATTCGGCTCATGACCAATTTATAACGTGCATGATTCCCCTTGATTAAATAGAAAATCACCGTTCAGTCAATAACTCTGTAAACTTCTATGAATATATTAAGTATTATAATGGTATGAATAATTAATTGCCATCCAGTTTTTTTTTTTCTAAAATGAATGTTCATTAATGTTTTCCCCCCTCTCAAATTATGACTTTATTTTCAAATAAAAACACTGCAAGAATCTGTAGTGTATCTTATACCTTTATCTGACCTCTTCCATCTTTTCTAGCCAGTTTTTATTTTCCTTTCCTCCCACTCTGTGTTTCTGTTCCCTTGTATTTCCTAGTTCCCACCCCCAAATCCTTCAGGATATCCTGCGCTAGTCCAAGACTTCAAGGATCATCACCGCTCTCCACAGTTGAGTGCGTTCACCACAGAATTAACCTCAACACTTCATTTACCGCAACGGTATCAGACCTTCTTTAGCTCTTGCTTTAGGTTGGATTTAAAAAAAAAAAAAAGAGAAGTAAAAACTTTAAAAAACAAAGTTGATGAAATAACTTCATTCTCGTTCTCATGCTGTTGTTTTATAAACCTAATGTTCGGTTCTTAATGTGGGAGTGTTGGAAACGCGAGAAAAGAGTTTTTTGCAGTTTTTATAACAAAACGATTATATGGGCAAAATAAATAAAATATAGTTCCAATATGAACGTAGAGCTTAATTTCCTTCACGTTGCGATATTAATAGTTGTTTAATATCTGTCATGAGAACAGCGGCATGGACGAGTAACTTTTTAAATTAAGAAAACAAGTTGTCAGTAAATTACAGAACATCCTTGACAGATATTCAAGAACTGATAATATCACCATGTGGAAGAAAATTAAACTCTGTATTTCTAATGGAGAAATATTTTATTTCTTTTGACCACAAATATTTATGATATAAAACATGCAAAAATACGATCCTTAACTGGCGTTTCCAACATTCCCGCCCTAATGACTGTAGATGGGTCGATGGCACAGCTTTGCAAGCATATGTATAAGCCGACGTGTTCTACAAGGCAATAATGTAAACTAGTGATAAAATGAAATACATGTTTTCAGCTAAATATATAATGTGCATCATTAAATATATAGTAGGGAGTTTCGAAGCTTCACCACTTCGATATTGCTTCAAAAATGATTTCAGCATCGACTTCACTTGGAAAAAAATAATTCTAGTTTTGACAACTACGAAGATTCTCCACAAAAAATTGACAGCAAAAATACTCAATTTATGTTCAATTACTGTCATTCTGAGATGTTATGTACTGTACATTACAAATTAATATTCATATTAAAAATTTTATAGAAATTTAATCCAACGTTATGATAGTAACTTTATTTATCAGATTAAAATGGCATATTACAAATAATTGGGCAATTAAATATTGTATAGGTAATTTTAGTAAATAAAGCTAAACATGATAAATAAAAACAATACAATTTTTTTTAAGTATTAACAAATTTTGAAAAAAATACTTAAACTTTTATTTGGGTTCGAGAATATTTAAATATCCAATACAGGATCGCCTCTAATTGTAACAACTATTTTGCCCAACTCTAATAAATAGCATATTCATAATTTGACGTGTATATAATGATTTAAATCATTTAATGTATATATGAAATAAGTACAATACCGGTTTACAAATCAGAAAAAATAACAACTTATCATAAAATATTAATATATTTAATTATTAAACTTCGTAAATACAGTGGTGTTTTCTTTTACGCTTACGTACAAAATAATATAATTTATAAGCCTTGGCAATATTATACCATTTAAATGATACTTTATATCTTCCTACAACAAATTAAAAACTAAAATAGATTATAAATTAAAACAAAAGTGTTTCAACACGAAATTAAAACCGATATCGCACTATTTTCATTTGAAAGCAGCCCATTGTGTAAACGCCTTGCAATTCTATATTAAATATTACACTTATTTTTTTGGTGTTTAGTTACTAATAAACTTCTTTTAATTCCATCCTACGGTAAATACGAGTAACTTTCTATCGATAATTATAAATCTTTAAAATATAAATAAAATCAAGTATGTTTTTACAATCATAATGAATTGCTGATAATAAATAAAATCATGACGATGTATCTTAAATTAACTTAAATCAATTCTTTTTTAGATTTAGAATAAATTTAAAAAGTGCTATTGGTTAACAGGGCTTGGTTATTCGTAGCTATGTATAGTAGCTTTATTTTAACTATATATTGTTGAGATTAAACTACACAAAGTTTCGTTTTTATTTTCATAACGCTTTTGTATTTAGATATGTAAACCAGAGTTTATACCTATTTACAGTTAGCGAAGCTATTGAAGGCTTAAAAAATAATTTGTGTGTTATTTTCATGGTGCCTAGTAGCCGGCTCAGTGGTGTAGTGGTCGGTGCGCCTGGTTATGAGCCCAGGGTACCATGAGTATATTTATCTTAAGGGGAATTATCCTAACTTTCGTGAGCGTTTGGTTATTTGGCTTAAGTTAGGTTTAAGATCACTCTTGGCTCCACACATTTATAATCACTATCATTTCCTATGGTGTACCCTGGGCATTGTTCTGTGCTGCCAGAGGGGCTAAAATTCCAGACACAGGTGACCGAACTACTAGGCTCCATAAAAATAGCACACTCTTTTTTTTTTTAACCTTTAAGAGCTTCGCTAACTGTAATTAGGTAGAAACTCTTGTTTACATATCTAAATCCAAAAGCGTTATGAAAATAAAAATGAAATTTTGTGTAGTTTCATCTCAACAATATATAGTTCAAATAAAGCTACTATACATAGCTATGAATAACCAAGCCCTGTCAACGTATAGCACTTTTTAAATTTATTCTAAATTTAAAAAAGAACGGATTTAAATTAATTTAAGATGCATCGTTATGATTTTATTTATTACTAGCAATTAATTATGATTATAAAAATACACTTGATTTTATTTCCTATCTATTTCTTCCGGTCAAAAATAATATACGCTAAAAAAAACATTAGTTTGTAGACGCAATAATAATACATTTCCCTATGTATTTTACTTAACTGTGCGTGAAATGGAAATCAATACATGTGCTACTTTCATAGCGCCTGGTTATTTGTGAATGCAACCCGATATGTAAAATTGTTCAAGAAACTGCCTATACGCTCTACTTAACGGCGCTCTGCAAGGAAAAACTAAATCTAAGTGATATTTTCTTAGCACAAAGTTCGTTAAGGAAACATTCCTATCGTCTGAGGTCTTAATATTTTTGACAGAGTGCATTAACATGTGAACATTAATTTAAATGTAGGTTTTATATATACCTTTTTTTATCCTGAGTATAGGGAAGCTCTCGTGCATTCTTTTTACGTTCTTTAACCGCTCATGTGAGCTTCTGATGGCCCACATGCGCCAACATATGTAAATATGAACAGTAATCAAAGTTGTGAGCCGGAATTATATAGGTAAAAAAGAAACCCCGTCCTATGTTTTATTTTATTTAGTACTTATTTTTTGATACGAACTAGGTAGTAGTGATGAAGTATTTTGAGATATTATTTTTTTCCTACAAGATGAGGCTTATTATCAGCTGGATCTGCACTTATAATGAATACCCGATAACTTATAATTTACATTTTTTCACAAAAACACTTGATCTGTTCAGTTAAAATAATTCACTCACAATTATGAATAACGGCCGCATGAAAATAAAACTCAAACTTAAATATTAAGTTCATAGCGTCTGTATAATATTAAATGCGAACCATAGCAAACTAAAGTTACTGAAATTACTATAAGACATATTGTAAGTTTAAAGTTCGGATAGCCCGTTTCGGTGGCCGCATGGTCTAAGACGCTACTCTCGCAATATACTAGGCTGCCGATGACGGGGATATCTTAACTCGATCCCGATTGGGTGTACTGAGGGTGTTTTTTTTCTAAATTGTTTCCCATTCTCTCCGCGCAAATGATGGTATAATTCCTCTAAATTCAACCTTATTTACCCCTAGCTCATATGCCTAATTAGCGTGCAATCTGAATAGGAAGTAAGATGCAGTGCTAAAAGAAACTTGAGGAAAGTCTTAAGACACTTGCACATTTTTAATGTATTGCAATAAAATTAATGTTTTAACTAAGATAAATGCTATTTTATAAAAAAAAATCTCAAAATTATTACTGAGGTAAGAGATCCATAAAATGCGATCAAAGGGAATCAACCTTATATTATTAAAACTCATTTTGTAAATTCCGTATTAGGTCACTATCATAAAATGAAATTCATAAAAACAAATATATTCTACATAATTAAATTTCCCACCCTTATGAAATCCCACGAAGATTTTATAAAGGGAAAGGAATTGCTTAGAGAATATTTCATTTTTACATAAGTATCAGGGCTGTAGCCCAAGGGAGGGTAAAATCCCTATCCTTTGTCACTACAATTTCAGGAAACTCATTAAACCAACAGCGTAATACGATCAGGTAGTCCACGCGAGGAAACAAAAAATAATCAAGCGAAATCTCATTCCCCTTCTTCTTTAAAGTTAGTAGGGTCTATACGTGCTCGGGCTGGGGAATTAAATGAGGATGTTTAAGAAAATATAAATATTGTCGAGTGCGCATTCTTAATGCTCTTAGTTATTGTCTTTTTGCTGTTTTATGAGAAACTTATTAAGTAGTTAGTTAACTTATCTAGAGTAGAACTCATTTTAAAATAATTGTCTACTTTAGAAATAGTGTATAATGATATACTTTGTGTGGGCTTAGATGGATTGGGTACTGCTATCTTTCACCATGATTTTCCTCTCAAGGTGGATTGGATTACTGCTACCTTTCACCAGGATTTTCCTCTCAAGGTGGATTGGATACTGCTACCTTTCACCATGATTTCCCTCTCAAGATGTATTGGGTACTGCTACCTTTCACAATGATTTCCCTCTCAAGATGGATTGGGTACTGCTACCTTGCAGTACTTTCAGCTGAATGACTTACTTTAAACTGAAACTTGCCGGTGATATATTGTATTCATTTGTAATCAATATTCCACTATAAAGTGCCCAATCTACCTGTCAACAATTTCTTCTAGTCGACTCGACGGTGACCAATTTACCAATCTCTCACATAAAAAGTTCCCAGTCCAATACTGACCAATTTTCATCACTTGTTGACTGAAATAAATACTCTCAAATTCAATTAGACTTGCCTTTTTCTACTAGGGTTGGTAGTTATTGTAGTGGTCCACTCTTGACTCCTATCTCTGTATGGTTTGGATTTGACTTGGTTTGAACTCGGGGAGGGTGAAATGGGTTGTAGGGATATGGAATAACAGTAGTTCTCACACAATATTCAGGTTAATGTTAGTTTATTTTCGCTTTGATACTCTAATAATATTGCACACTTCTCAACCCTTCAGCTCTATTTTCACTAAGTCCACTTTCGTCTATGAGTGTCAATCAAATGAGTGAAACTGTAACATTTATGTTTAACCCACATAAGAACTTAGATTTTCTGAAATAGAAAACTGAGATATTATATGATATACACAATTTTATATCGATTTAACTTAATCTATAAATTGAACAACATAACATAAATATAGTTGCACAGTTGTTCGTTGGTCTTTACGACTCATGGAAAAACTCTACAACTCACAAATTGAAAATAAGCCAAATATTTTTCATTCAATTTCTAAATTATAAGAATTAATTTTCAACCCTATCTTTATACATTCCAATTGAATACATCGAAGTGTTTTTATTCAAAAACGTAGTTATAGAAAAAAAAAAGTTGTGTACACTTTTTGTTTTGACCAAGTATTTGTCCTCTTATATTTATGTTTGTGCAAACGTATAGATTAAAACCTACATGCATTTAGATAAAAGTATTTTGGCAGGTTAATGGGTTAATTTTGTGAATCTAGCTTCTTTTAAATATTATTTCAACTGAAGTATATTTTTCTGGTTAAAAATTCACCTTTGATTATGCTACATTTCTTCTTAACTACTTAACCAGTCCTAAACCTTTATATTACGTCATTAGTAATCCTTATGTAAAACAGACTAATTAAACTGCTATATTTTGATTAGCTTTATACTAGCCCTTAGGCGTGAAACAAGCTTCTTTGCACAATCAAAATAGCTAATTGTGGCTCTTCTCATTACTATTTTCATTGTAATAACTATAATTTATGTATTTCACTATTCTTAAATTTAAGTCAATTGCATCATCATTAATTTTAAGCTTATACCCGCTTCGCTGGCCAAATGGTCTAAGGCGCTATTCTTCCAGGAGACTAGACTACAGAAGAAGGCGACATAGATGCTCAAATCTCGATCGGGTGTACCGAGGGTGGTCTTTACTAAATTGTTTTTCCACACTCCCTCCACGCAAATACAGGCACACTTCCTATAGATATAACATTCCTTATCCCTAAAACCATTAGCGTAATTAGTATTTAAGCGTATAACACAAACGGGTAGTAAGACGTGGTGCTAAAAATAAGTTAGGCTTGTAATAAATTAATGACACAATGATGAGATTATATTTTAGTAGTTTCATGATTATTACTTACATAATATACAACTTAGTAGACACCATCCTGCGCTTATTTACAATTTCAATATTTCAAATAGTTTTCTTCGGCTGGGAGCTTTAACCATGAAAGGAAACTAAAATGAATCTATATTTTAATATATGTATATATATATTAACTTTTCTATTATTTTGTTGCTCTTAAATCTATTTTCCAGTTTAGAGCGTTGATTAATGTCATCCAATGCCGCCACCAATATTTCAATATCCAATTTTGATCACGAGAATGATTTGTTGTGATTGTTTTTGAAAACGTGAACTCATGATATTAAACAAACACATTTTTGCTTTTATGTCATTAATTCTATCATATAGCCAATACCTTTGTGAAGGAATGAAAAATTGCCTCTTTTAATTGGTTTGATCCGGCTATATATTTCGATGTTAAAACTTATAAGTCCAAACAATTTAAATGGAGAGAAATGGTTCGAATTCATCGGCAATATTTGCTATTCTTGTGACCCCTGAGTTAGTATTAAAAAATACTGATACTTATCCATTATAAATGCCTAAAATATTGGGATAAAACAGTCAGGATTTAACTTAAATATATACTCCAATCAAAACTAAATGAAAATTGAACCAAATTATTCTCTGTTAATCTAATTCTGGTTAGCGTTTTGGGATGATATTTATTATATCTGATTTATTATAGCTTAACTGATGTTTGAAATGATACGATAAGTAATAAATTATATTAAACGTTTTTTATTTGCTAAATCTCATACATTTAGGAAATAGATACTATATAAATATTTGCAATAAATATTGGTCGAAATAATTGATTGTGTTTAACAATAACAAAAAGGAATTATTTTTATTCAGTTATATTAGTAATTTTTAACATTCATATCAAAAAAATTATCAAACAAATTATATATATATATATATATATATATACAATTTGTTTAGTAATAATATATATAATTTGATTAAAAACATGTCTTACCTAATTTGGTTACTGTCATAAATAGCTTTATACAATAGTGTGCTATTTAAAAAGAAGTTTCAATACACTTATAAATAATGGCCATAACAAGAGTTTTCTATTAAAACATTGATTATATAATATATATCTAACACGTTACTAAAATATGCATTTTTAATTTTATTAAGGAATGGTTAGCTGTATTTATAGATATTTTGTTGTGATACATTCGTGTCTTTTTAATTAATTTGCTGGTGACCTGGTAGTCTAGGGGTAAGGTGTTAGACTTCTGTGCTTGGGGTCTGGGGTTCAATCCTCGGTCCCGGCACAGATTTATCTGAATGCCAAACCCTTCCTTCACCTCTGACAAGACGTGTATTAATCACAACTTGTGAATGTGTGGAATGCCAGGCCTCCACCATGGTTCGGATTCCACGTTAAACTGTAGGTCCTCCATTTAATCTCACAACCACCCTACCATTACACATTAGCGTAAGTGCGTATAATCTGAACCGATAGTAAGACACGGTGCTAATAATAATAATAATAATAATAATAATAATAATAATAATAATAAATTTGCTCTACATTTTCCCTCGCTTGAATGAGAAGTTTCCATTGATGGATATTGTATATAATGTAATAAGTACCTATTCAACCCAGTATGGGATATGAGAGAGATATTATATACTTTTTTCTCTCTTACTAGCCACCAATGGCCATGATGGGATGTTATCCATTTAATTTACCTGCTTTTTCCTGATATATTGTCACTTGGAAGCCACGAGAGGCCAATACGTTGACTGTTTGTTTTATTTCAATGATTTTTTTTTTATCCGTGTGTTTAAAAACTATTCAATTTAATATCTAATGATGAACAAACATATATCTAATCAATAATTTAATTTAAAACTTATTTAACCATGAAACTACGATTTTGATATTTAAACTTTATTTTACTAGTCCGATAATAATAAATATATGTATAACATTGTATCTCTCTCTGAAGGAAAGGAATTAAACTTTTAGTGACCCACTATCCTCACTTTTGAGATCAGAATGAAATTTTTGCAAAATATTATTTCTAAAAATTCTACCCAAGCTGAAAAATTTTTTCTAAAAAGCGCGTTTAAAATGTTAAAATATAATATTTAAATCTGCTTCTTATGATAAATCCGTTAACATTTTAATTAAATGATGTTGATAATGGGATCTAATCTAATGCAGACGCCATAACATTTCACTAGACTCCACCTCCAAGTTATTAATTCCAGTGGTATTAATATCAAGGATCTGTTCCGCGCTTATTATAAAGACTAACAAGTGGAGATTTAACAATGAACAAAAGGAGAAGCAGTAATAACACCAGACAATCCGACATTCCTAGTCTCTATCGAGTTTCACTGGACTGTTCGTTAGTTATTCCCATAGAAACAGCACGGAAAGGCTTTTAAGCCGTGCGTTTAATAATGAAGCCCATATAAGTTAGCTCCTAATGAAAATACGTATCAAGTATCGAATACCTAAGAAAGAAAGTTATGTAAATAATTGAAAAAATGACTTTGTTAATTTTAATAGCTTCCAGTATTTAATAGGAAACAAATAATTAAGGCTGCCCACGCAACTGTAAGTCACGGGGAATTTTGCAATAACAAACTAATTAAAATAAAGTATAGTCTCAATATATTGAGGTATGGAAACGCTGTACATGTCCTGTCACATAAAATGAACGATGCTTGGTTACGCGGCCAAATAACGAGCACAAATAATACAAACAAAAAAATTAGATAGTTTTTTGTTTGCTTTTTCAAATTATAATAAAATGTATGAGAAAACCTCATGGCGTCAGCCCACAATCGAGTCATACCGACCGAGCAGCCACCGTCTGTTGGTGATGAAGGTGCCAACTTTTATGCATAGAGGGTGTCATGTGGTCAGCACAACGAACCCTTGGGGCCATTGATCTCAGTTCTCTAGACAGTTGCTACTACCTACTTTTCCATTAAACTAATTCCTCATTTGTCCTCATGAACCACAGTTGACCCCACAGTTGATCCCGTTCCAGACCAACTGCTTCACAGATAAATCTGGTAAAGTTGGGGATTGAACCGGGGACCTCTGACCTCTAGACCACAGAGGCGGTAAATAAAATGTGCATATGTTAATATTTACTAAATTATTTGTGTATTATGTAATTTAAAATATTTATTCACTAAGTTTTCACTTAAAAACAATTTTTTTTTTTAATATTCCGTGTAATTCGAATTTTTGAAAGTTGGAGATGAACCCAGTCCTTTACAAATTCATTTATATAAACTCTACAAGACTGGCAGAGGTGAAAATCTGGGGAATTTAACTGCAATATTTTTCAGTGGCTGAATGGTCTAAGGCGTCTTAGACTGGCCGGCTGATGACAGGTAGATTGGGGTTAGAATCCCGGTCGGGTCTACTGAGGGTGGTTTTTCCTAAATAGTTTCCCCATTCTCCTTTTACGAAAATGCGCATAGATTACCTCTAAAAATGTTTCCTTTCTGATCTCCACCCCACTAGAGTATATATATATATATATATATACACGTATAGCCTGAACAGTTAGTATGACGCAGTGATAAAAAAAACTGTAATATTTAAAGGAGATCTAGGGTGTCAAGCTCGACATATACTAGAAATCAGTGGCTCTCAATTTGTGGGTGGCATGAAGTTTTTTAAATGTTAAAATTTCACTCTACTTTATTTCCGTTGAAAGGGAGGTAGAGTTATCCTGGTGCAATTGGGGTTTTTTGGGCAGGGGTGTATTCGGAAACTATGATATATCACAAAGGTTTTACAATCCTCTCTTCACGCTAATGCGCACGGTTTTCCTATAAACCAGGCTGGTCCAACTTTTTCATCTCAAGGTCCATATCTGTCTATTAGTTTGTATCGCGGGCAACAGAGTAATTAAAGTAATCCAATCAACTCAATACAGGCCTACAAACAACACCTTATAAACAATATGGTTTTCAATACTTTTTAACAAATTTTATTTGTTAGGTAGAATCTTTCGAATTTTAGTGCCAAAAAAGTTAATTAATCTATTTCAAATCATGAACACTGCACGCACACACACTTTCATAAAACAGCTTAACATTATAAATGTATAGCTATATATATTTGTATTAATAAAATATTTTTTTAACAAGTGCAATCATTACGATTTTAAATAAATATTTTTATTTGGATCATTAGCCTTTTTTCATCCACCTTCAAGAATCTAGCTTTAATTTTCCTTTATAATACTTTGAGGGCCAAATTTGGCCTGCGAGCCACCAGTTGGACCACACTACTATAAACTATCAAACTTGATAGTTATGTTATATGGTCATAACTTAAGAGATATTTTAATTGTTTTTATATTTGAAAAATTGTTCCAACGTTTTTGTTTAAAATTAACATCTAGGTAGTATTTTACATACTAAATAAGAATGTATACTCATTTCGTTATTTAAAAAAAATCTGTGGGTATTTCACTGCCGATTTTTCTTTTTTATTAATGTTTAATTTATTTAAAACGGATTGTTTAGTTCAAAGTTTATATTTGTATAGAGTTTAATATGATTTTCATAATGATGTTTGTTTTTCCTGAGGAAATCTTACCAAGGGATAGTTTAATGATAAAAGATTTTTGAAAATATCGTCACACACTATAATAGATTATATAAAAATATATATAAGTGCTAATGTGTCGTATCATTTATTTTATTTAATACATTACGGGCTGAAATAAAGTATATCTAAATAATGTTGACAAATAATACAGTTTTCGTGTCAAGAAGTCCCCCTGTTTTGAGTCACCCGGTACTTGTATCCGAGTGGTCTCTTCTAAGGCTTCCGGCATGCAATGGGCCATGAAACGTTGCATTTTGGTGTTGAATTGAGCGAAGGGGTCAAGTTGCACTGGCTGCTTGTTTGTGTTCTGTCGCCCCTTTGTTTCATCCGACGCTGTCCCTCGGTCTAGAGGAAGAGGTGATGGGAGAAGATGCGAATAGAGGGGGTAAACAAATTGGCTCTAGCCAATTGTTTGAAGACCCTCGAATACCTCTTCCCGTTTGAATATTAGAACAGTGGTTCTCAACATTTTTTTAATCATAGCACACTATTACCCTTCTGTGACTGGCGCTGTTGCATTCTCGCAACAATTTTTTTTTTAAATCAAAGGTAGGTTGGATCGCCTACAAGTATTCCTTAATTAGTTCATACTGCGTAGTATGATTTCATCAAACATTTAAAAAAAAAAAAAAATCTGAGATGCGGGAATTTTAACCGACGTAATGCAGGGATGTTGTGAATATGCAATGGTGTCAGTCGTGATGTCATACGTCTGGTTAATTGCTGCCATATGTTTACATGGCAAAGTTCGTGCAAGTTCTATCACGTGTCTGAAAGTTTTATCACGTTGCTTCAGTTTTCCTGAGGTTGTTATTCACGTGCGGTCGCTATTATGCATAAAAGTAATAATTGAAGGAAGAAACTTGACGAAGAAAAGTCTTTTGAAGATATGTTTTTGTAACAGCTTAACACTATTTTAATTTTCTTTATAAAATTAAAAACTACAATAGTATTCAAATATATATTTAATAATATTGCTTCAATAATCATATTATGTATTAAAGTATGTGATTTTGATTATTATTTAGAATGTTATAGAATGTTGCAAAAATGCAACAACACCAGTCCTCACGTTATTTTTTAGCACCAGTCCCCAAAGGTTGTCTTGAGTTCTTGCAGCACATTCAACGAGATAGCTGGTGATACCACGGGAGACTCAGATATCCGCATGCGCAAAGAGATCTCTATTTTGAAAAGGAAATGCGTGTATGAGACTTCTGTTCAACCACGAATAATCGATCTTTTATGTAGGAAATAAACAGATTCTCATTAATTACTTTTTTTAGCGTGGCGTCTTTCTACCCCTTCGGATTATACGCTTGTGTACTAATTACGCTGATGGGTTATGTAGGGAAGAGTAGGGTGGAATTTAGATTAGTGTACCCGCATTTGCGTGAAAAGTGGGAAGACATTTAAAGAAAGAAGCCTACTGCAGCTCAATGAGATCGAACCACGATCTCCCCGTCATGTCTGCCTGTCTTGGGGTAAAGTGCTTGCCTCAGGACCCGATGTTCGTGGATTCAAACCCAGCCGAGGTCAATGGATTTTTCTTGAGTGATAAAAATACGTATCACAACTTCCTTCAGAGGAGAAGTAAAGCCGTCGATCTCATGTCTATAGTGGCGTGTTAAAGAACCCTGGAAGGAATGTAAAAATACCTTTCCCAGTAAAACTGGTAGGTCCTTTAGCTCTAGCCCATAGAAAATTATTTTGTGCTGATAAAATCAGTCGGTTCAGAAAGTACTTTAATCATCTCAAATAAATAAAATGAAAAATAATACTATATCTCAAAATAATCAGCTGCAAAACATAATTTGGCTTACAAATGTAGGGAAGTGTTTGGTGTTTTTTTTTAACGATGTCACTATAAGATAATTCATTATTGTGATTATTTTTTGCGGCGTAATGCTACCTTCCCGAGATCCGAATTTTATATCACTAGTGGAGTAGGGATGAGCGAGTTTGAATTTAAAAAACAAACAACCGATGATGGGTGTATGTACTCCTATACAGTAACATAGAGTTTGGTTGGATATTAAAACAAATATTATGGCCTTATATGGGGTGCAAGAAAAAATATATTACAAATGTGTATAGTATATTGTTAAAACATAATTACTACAATTATTTTAAATATTTTTCTTCCGTCCATCAATGTTCATGTTTCAAACAAAAATGTTATAGCTAATGTTATACTTATACTTTTAACTATAGTTAAAACAAATTATATGTTTTCAAGTCTTTACATATAAATGATATCAAAATCAATTTTATGGATACATTTTATAATCTATTGAATTAATTCTCACTTTTTTGTTGTTGGCTATATTAAATCACCTCATTTCATAAGTATTATCATTTATATTTACTATTAATATTTTACTGTATAATGTGGAGCAATTAATTACAATACAATAGGCTGATAAACAAATAATTAGCTTAATGATTCTAATATTACTAAAATATTATAATTTCCCCTTACCAAAATCATTTTTGTATATATAGTTCATTAATAAATATATTTTATTTTTTCTTGGAATGCGTCGAAATATTTTTTAAATAAATTTAATGTAACATATTTTTAAACTTAAACAAAAAATATTTGTATCAGCAAATTATTTCTCACATATTAAAAAGCAACATTAATTTCGCTAAACAAATATGAAGAGAATAAATAAATAGGTCAGATGATAAACATTGTGAGTTGATGGTTCATTTATATTTTTCTATTGACTAAATCAAACAACCCAATTAATTATTGAATGCAAATATTTGTCAAATTGTAGAAACACAAAACAAAACACACTAAAACAAATTGGGTACAGGTATAAAATATAAATGGATTTTTAAAATATGTAACAATAATAACAATAAGAGTGAATTAAATAGATTCATAAAATTATCTAAGGACGTAACAGATTGAGAATATATGGTTATATGGTGTGCACATTTAAATTTTATAAAAATATTTTAAGAATGAGAAATATTTTAATATAGTTAAAAGTAATTGAAAATATCTATAAAATGATAGATTTATCACATTCTTAGAATGTTTTGTTTGTAAGCGTATGGTTTATCTGCCATATAGATAATATATTATGGTATTTAATATTAAGTATAGCATATGAATCCTTTTGTGTTGTTGAGTTTACTATAACAACAAACATTATTTTATAACTTTTTTTTTTAATAATAGGGAATGAAAATTTAGCCTTTTGCTTTTCTAGCAATATTACTGATATATTTTAAATATAAATATTTTGATACTTAAAAAAAATAACTGTAGCTAAGCATACTTTCATATAGTAAAACTAGCTTAACAAATTTATAATTACTGTTAATTGAAACTGTATGCCACTCACCTGTCATCGTATACGAAACCGGCGTCCAGGGTGTTGTAGTACAGTAGCGCCGCGGCGAGACAGCAAGCCAAGTTAACGACGTCCATTGTCTCTCTTTTCTTGATCACGCTCTT
>CABFWB010000117.1:412403-423389 GCA_902151455.1 Timema bartmani | reverse complement strand
GGGGGGACAACTTACTCTTATATGTGATGAAATTTGTCAAGTCCAAATATCGTGCTGTTCTCAATAACACCCACCTCATTGAGAGTCTTAGAACAGCTTTGACATCTTACCAACCAGATTTTAAACTAATAAATGCAAAAATGAAGTCTCAATCAAAGATTTCATAAAGCAAAGACTAAAAATATTATACTTTGCTTATTAGGACTGCTATAAAATTGTATAGTTTATTATTATTATTATTAGAATTTTAAAATCATATTTTCTGTGGCTCTTGAACATTCAAAAATTTATGAAACATATTTTATGTGGCTTTTCTTATTAAAGAACTTGCCCACCCCTGGACTAATCCGTGTGTACGCTTGTGAGTTTAAAACATTACTTTGTTCATTTTTGCTCGTACCTTAATGGGTATTTTAACCAATAAATTTAAAGTAATTATTATTTTACTTTTCTACTTGTAAGAGACTTGATATAAATATCAACAAGTCGCCTGTAGGAATATTCTCCAGTACTTACTAAATATTTAAAGTAGTCTTAACAAATTACACGACTTTGCAAATAATAATAAACAGTTAAAGATTCCCTTTAATTACGCCAAAGTAAAGAAGACCTCTTCCTCTCAAAAACTCTTAAACTCGTGAATGAGCGCGTTTAAATGATTTGAATTGAGACCAATGACCAAATAGCCGTACAGTATTCAAATAGACTCGCTCTGCCCATTAGCTCTCCTAACACGCCGCTAAAGTTTGTCAATATTAGAGAGGATCGGAGAATTTAAAGATAGAAAGAAATGCCCTCATTCAACAAAACTCTTCAACAGATCATCAAGATTAAATGTATTTGTCGCAAGTATAGCTATTTTGTTAAAATTAATAATTATTATTGATAACGACGAGTTTTCGAACCAAAGTTTGGTTTGATGCGTTTCCCATCATTTGGAGCTTAACTCCTCCGGCTGGTTAGTGCGTTCCACCCCATCTGGGAGAATGATCATGTCCTAGTGAAGTCCTGAAAGTGCGGTGGCTTATCCTTCCCTCCAGCACTGAAATTCTACAAGCGAGTAGGAAAGAGCTTACCAAATTTTCCGAGAAAGGTATTTTTTATTAGATTTTCGAGGGATATTTTACATGCTACAATCAACATGGGACCGTCGGATTTACTTCCTCTCCAAAGAAAGTTGTGACGGAATTTTATCGCTCAAGAAAAATCCGTTGACTTTGGCTGGGTTTGAACCCACGGATATCGGCTCCTGAAACGAGCACTTTATCTCTAGACCACCGTTGTCTACTAATTAATTATGACTAACAAAGTTAAAACCCACATAAATGAGCAGGCAAACTGGATTCCAAACTCGTCAAATCTTGTTTGCCGGTGACAGGGAGGTCTAGGTACGAATCCCGGATGGCTCTACTGAGAGTGATTTTTTTCCCCCTGAATGTTTTCACACTCTCTCCCCCCAAGCAAGTGTTTGTTTATCTTCTCTAAATCCTACTTTATTCATGACTACCATATTAATGGAGGTAAATTAGGATACCCAGGACGAGTGGTAAGACTTGATTAAAAAAACACACAAAAATTATCATACTTATATTGGAATTTTTCTTCATAGGATTAGACTAAATTAGAATTCGGCTAGGAAAAAAATTGCTTATTTACTTAATGGCATTAGTATCTCTAAAGTTCATTGCCGCACTTACAAAAGTATACACCTTATCCCTATCTTGAACTTGA
Organism: Timema bartmani; assembly: GCA_902151455.1. Lineage (NCBI taxonomy): Eukaryota > Metazoa > Arthropoda > Insecta > Phasmatodea > Timematidae > Timema > Timema bartmani. The sequence goes on along the minus strand of CABFWB010000117.1, from coordinate 421,658 downwards.
TCTATCCAGTCCACCTCATTATAGCCTATTTCTTTCAGGTCCATTCTAATGGTATCTTCTCATCTGTGTCTAGGTCTTCCCAATGCTCTCTTCCCATTGGGCTTACCAGTCAATACCCTGAACATGGCTCTAGATTTTCCCATACGTGCTGCATGTTCGGCCCATTGGAAGACCCTTTTAGAAAACAAAAATCTATTTTTTGTTGTCGACATTGGTAATACTAGATATGTTGTTAGTATTATTTCATTGATATTGAGAGTATCTGTCAAGAGTGACAAGTGCAGGTCACGTGCCTTAACATATTAATGTATAAATACTGTTTTAGTAACGTTTGTAACTTATTTTTATCTCACTACTAACACGTTGGATTACTACACGCCCATTATCCAACCAAACTAGATTATTTTTAGCATCGCATCTTTCTACCTATTCAGGCTAGACTCATATTTACTAATTACGCTAATGAGTAAGGGATGAAAATATTTAATTTTATGAGATGTGTACCTGAATTTGCGTGGAGAGAGAATGGGAAGCCATTTAGGGAAAACCACCCTAATTACACCCGACCGGGAATCAGAACCTGATCTCCTTGTCATCGAAAGTCTAGTCTATTGCCAGAGTGACGCCTTAAACCATTCGGCCACCGAAGCAGGCTACTACGCTAATGGGTTTGGGATGAATCTAGAGGAAGTGTAGAGGCCTACCCGAATTTGAATGGGATGATAGAGAAAAACCATAATTTTATGAAAAATTATCCACAATATAACCGACTGGGATTCGAACCCCGAACTCCCCATCATCGGCATTCCAGTCTATTGTAAGAGTGAAGCCTTCCTTAAGCCATCGAAGCGGGTCAACTTCTGTAACTCTCAAAATAGTTTAATCTTATATACGAATCTGACTCCCCCCCCTCCCCCCCAATAAATAAAGTTGTGTACGTTTCAAATATGATTAAACATATTCTCTGTCACCCGCCTCGGTGGCGTAGTTGTCTAATGCGCTAGTCATGTTGAGCTCGACCGCCGAGGACGGGGAGATCGAGGTTCGAATCTCGGTCGGGTGAACTAGGGGTGGTTTTTCCGCTCTCCCTCAACGCAAATGTGGGTTCACTTCCTCTAAATTCAACCCTCCCAATTCCTAATCCGTTAGCGTAATTAGTACTTAAGCGTATAACCCGAATGGGTAGTAAGACGCGGTGCTAAATATTATTATTGTGATTATATTCTCTGTCCACGAGACATAGTCCCTTCTAGCAGTGTAAAGCCGGAGAGTGACGCTCATGCCATGTCTAGTTGCATGCCCCTCTACACGTCGGCGTACATCCCTGAATAGCTGCGTCACCAATCAACTATTGCGACAAACCTCTAGTACCGACTCACTCAGGGCTAATAAATAGGTCATGATTGCACGAGGCTGCTAATGGTTCAAACCCACTGGGTTCAATCAACGAACTGAAACGTTTGGAAACGGTGCGACAAAGCGTCCTTTCACCGTCATCCAGCCTTTTCACATACTCATATATACTTTCAACTAATACAGCCTTTTATGAATTGCTCCGCGTTTAATATCGGACGTGCAAGAAAATGTTGCGACTAACGTTGGGCATGTTTCAAACTGTTTTATTTTTATGTGTGTTTTTATCTGTGGTTAACTAACTAGAATTGTATCCCACAAATAGGTTTCTACGTATTATTTTCTTACTTGATTCTCATAATATATCTCTTCAATTTGTGAAAACCACATGGCCGACAGCATTTTTTTTCTTGTAAATTACATAGAAATGCTGCTTAAAATATTCCAAAAATTTTCTAGAATATATATTGTATACATGAATGTATATATTTATATATATATATATATATATATATAATAAAATATGAAATATTTCTAAAATATATATTGTATACATGTATCTATATAAATTATATAAACATATATCTATGTATATATAAATTATATAAACATATATCTATGTATATATATAAATATAAATAACCTATAAATTTCAAAGTAAATAGTATAAATATGCATACTTACATACTTTATAAATTTAGAAATGTTAGAAGTATAGTTTTAGTATTTCTACAGGGACGCCAATATGGTTTTCACAAATGGCAGGCATAGTATTGTATATTCTGAGCACCAAATAAGAAAACATGGTTAGACCTATTTGTAAAAATTTTTCTAGTTTAAAAGTCACAAATAAAAATTTTGTAAAAAAAAAGTTTGAAATATGTCCAACATTTTCTTGCACATCAAACGGTATATAGGGTGTATCGATCGATTTATGTGGGAAATAACTGGGATGTGGATATTATACCTTAGAACAACACAAACATTGAATATTAACATATGTCTTATATTTCATGATTCCCGAGATAATGTCTTTCAAAGATTCTGCTAGAACTGTTAATAGCCCTTCTTGTTACACCCCTGTTCGTGTAGCTGGAGCCCTACCTGTGTACCAGCAATGATACGTAGCTTACAAGAGGTGTAACAAGTAAGGCTATTGACAATTACAGCAAAATCTTGGAAGGCGTTATCTCGGTAACCATCCAATAATAGGACATAATGTTCATAAGGACTTTTTGTCTTGTTTTGAGGTCTAATATCTACACCCCAATTACTTCCCACATAAATCGATACACCCTGTATATTATATTAGTGGTTTTTTGAACCGTTTGATTTAGTAGCATTTAGCTATGCTAATATGGTAGTGGTGAAATTAGAATTTACCCAAAAATGCGCTGGAGATGATAAGAAAAAAATCAGTAGGCCTATAACATTCTGAAAATCAATCCGGATCTATCACAAAAAAAAAACTAGACGAGATTGACGCTAAGTCTGCGTGCTCACCAATGGTGGTATTTATTTTTATAAATATTCGTTTTTCTCACCGCGTCTTACTATCTGGACTATACACTTATTTGATAGTTACTCTTATCGGGTAGGGATAAATAAGGAAGCATTTTAGAAATGGTATACTCGTATTTGTGTGGAAGGAGAGCGGGTAACCATTTAGTAAAAAAAAAAAACTTTAATAGAGCCGACTGAGATTAGAGCCCTGATATCTTTTTCATCAGCATGTCAGTCTAACACGAGAGTTTAGAAATATTAGTTTTTGTGTTGTTTTATTATCAATTTGGTACCTCTAGATTCTACTGGATATGTTTAAACATACATTTTAATATAATTATAGTTTAAAAATGGCACCTTAACACGGGATTATAGCAAGAATTATAAATATATCAATTAGTTCTTGAATCATTGAGGTCATAATCTTCAGATTTTCGCATCCCGTTTCATTAAATAGTAACAATTTTAAAATGCTCTAGTTTTTGAAAACTATACTAATTTCAAGTAACGTTAAAAAATTAAACAACTAAATATTCAGTGCCCGAGACCAGTTGGATTATTAAACGAGTCATAAAAATACTCTCAGGCACGTTCCGTCAATTAAAATAGTCCGCTTATATATATATATATATTTTTTAAAAAGTTTCCATCAGGGTTCTAACTTTTCACGTTCCATCGCCAAGCTCAGCATTAATTTGTTTCTCTATACTCTAAAATAATGGGAGGCGGAGACTTTTGACGTCAATGGAGTGCTCTTTAATTTGACCAATTTACGATGGAGTCTTTTTTTTTTTACCACCCGAAATTCAAACATTAACAAGTTTTTCTCATTAACAACACTTTGAGACGACTATTTATATTTAAAATATGTAATAAAACTGCTACCAATAACTAATTTTACCTCCATTTTAATTCAAAGTTAGAATATGTTTAGTAAATATTGAAATGTTTTCAAAACCATAAACAATTTGCAATCATGAATTAACCAAGCTCAAAACAAATAATTTTCGAACGTTTGAATTAAAGAACTTATTAAAATGTGAAAATAAATAATTGTGAAACATTTAAAACATTATTGATTATTTTACATTAAAATAAGAAAATAAGTACTTTAATGTAATTAACTAAGGATGTATCTGAGTAGTCTCAAGGATTCTAGCTCTATATCCTCGAAAAATATAAATTGGCCACGCGCTTTTTCAATCAAATTATTCGAATGGTTGGCTATCTATAGGACTGTAGTGCTATTAACTACCAGATATTTAAGTAATTATACTAATACTAGTGGATCGTTGAAACGATGACTGCAGATATTTGCACTAAAATGTATTCTAAACTTTTTATTGGGAACATATATATATATATATATATATACGATGATAAGCCCTCACTCGACTTTCTAGTTAAAAGTTTTCTCGTCAAAGGCTATCAAGTTTGCTTAGATATTTAGTTTTCGGTGTTTAATTTGAATCAAAACATTTATTTTCCCCCTTCACGTCACGACGAGAGCTATAAAACGGACCATCTCCAAGCTTTCTATTCGTTGCACCAAATCACTCAAGTAAGAATTGAGCTGTAATTATTTTTAACCCAAGAGAAATATTTTATTTACCGATGTACAATTATACATGGTCTCCATGGTGAAGTTAACAAAAGAACAGATGAGTCACTGCCCACGTAGAGGGAAAAAGATGAAAGTTTTTCTAGGAAAATTAGGTTCTAGTTTTAGGCTACAATTTTTGCCGGCATCCTGGACCCCTAATCTTAAAAATGAGTGTTCCTTTGTCAAAATCGGTTCAACAGTTTTCTCATAATTTCAAACACCAGAAATGGGCTCATCAAATGTTATGTAAGATATATAGAAAGTGAAAGATTGATAAAATGTGTGTGTGTGTGAGTGTGAGATTGAGATTGTTAGTAATAAAAAATGAGTGTGATAAAGTTAGTGTGATTGAGTGATAGTTAAAGTGTGTGTGAAAGGGATAGAGTGTGAAAAAGAAAGTCTGCCTGTGAAAGAAAGTGAGAGGGATTACAAACAGTGTGAACTGTCGTTGGATTTGACTACAAACCAGGAGAATTGGACAAGTTAAAAAGCTGACTTTGGAGGTTTTCTTCCTGGGTACGATGGAGATTGATTATTGAAGTTGTTTTAAATGTATCAATACTGAATCCTATAATTGGGTCAACAAAGCATTAATGTTGACTCACGCACATTATAAAAGAAGTGGCTTTATAGTTGATTCAATGATTTGCACCAAATTTGGGACGTCTCTTCCACGCATCTCCATAACTTTATAAGTAAACGATTTATTTCGAAGATATTAAGGTGTAAATGTAGAGAACGTGAAAAAAGTTGATTTTGCACTTTTTATAACAACTTTTTTTTTGTTCAAAAGAAATAGAACATTTTTCCAAAATAAATATAGAGTTTAATTTTCTTCACATGATGATATCAACAGTTGTTTAATATCTGTCAAGGGTGTCCTGGAATTTAATGACAATTTTTTATCTTCTTTTAAAAAGTTTAACATATAATGGCGCTATGCTCATGATAAATATTTAAAAACTGTTGAAATCATGTGAAGAAATTTAAAACTTTACATTTCTATATGGAAAAACATTTGATCTATTTTGGCCAAAAAAAGTTTTTCTACTAAAAAACTGCAAAAACACTGGCCTCTACTTACGATCCCAGCATCCCCGCAGTAAATAATTTAACTATCCCAAAGGATAATGTCCAGGTTGTTCCTTTTCACTTAGTTGAATATATTTGTTAAAGTTTTTTTTTTTTTAAGAACTGTTTTGGGAATTACCAAAAATTGTACTTGACTGATTGTAGTACTAATTTGTCTGGGTTTTTTTAACTATGTCTAAATAAACTTAACTATCCCAAACAATAAATATACGATGATCAGTTTGTACTGCGAATTTAAAAATAATATAGTAATATTTTAATTTTACACAAATAATATACATTAGTGTATTTAGTAGCTAACTCCCTAATGGCTAATATAGAATTAACACACAAGTTTTAGTTTATAATTGATTACTATAATGAAGTTTAATTTTCAGATATTTTACTAAACAGCTTATACGGGAACTATTCAGATGATTAAACGTGTTTCTGTAATAGATCAGAAAAATTCTTATGGGGGAAAATCTAATTGCATTATGAGTACTAATAAAATATAGTTATTTAATAAAAAATATATTGTGTTTAAAACACTCAATGCAAAGCTTCAAATAACTCGTATTTTAATTCATCAATTTCTGCCAAATTCCACAATTCAATTTTTAAATAATTGAGGGCATTAAGAGCACTATTTAGTTCGGGTATCTGAACAATATCTAGAAGTGCTCACCATTATTGTAATGACACGAAAATTTGACTAGGTACTTATTTTACTCATTACATAGCACCTATTTTACCGTGTTCTTTTATACTTCCATAATTCAAAGAAATATTCCTTAAGCGGTGTTCATTATAGAAAACTAGCTACATTACCGGGATTTAAGTAGAACATTCCTCTTTTCATTTTGAAACAAAAAATAAGTGTTCCATCTGAGAAATGCATTCAAATTATATCAAGTAATTTCTGCTAATTTCGAAGCTACTTTTGAATTCTTTTTTTTCTACAGCTGACGGGAGAAAATGGCTGCCAATTTGTACCAAAGGGGAGCTGGAGAAATATCACTGACATTATACATTTGGACAATTGTTTCTTTCTTGCTTCTTTGAGATATAAAAAAAACGAAGTCTATAAATTCAGTAAAATTACCAAAATATGTCTCTGATTTAGCCATATTTAAGAGTTCATAAATTAGTTAAAATACCTTTTCATTTGCTTTTAATATTTGAAATTTCTATTTAATAAATCTAAATATAGGCCTACGCTAAAATAAATATATTTCAGGTCAATATTATTTCTTAAAAAAATAATTGTAATCAAAGCTCAATAAATGATTGGTTGCAAACACATATTTAAATTTTGTATATCGTAATAAAACTTTATTTTTTCAAGTTAAAAGTTTTCCAAGATTATATATTTTTTGCAATATTGTGTTTGTTTGATAGTCAAAGAATAGCATAACATATTAACACAAAGACATTTCTTTCGTTGCACTTTTTACTGTTTACGTGGAAATAGTAGTTTTAATCCTGATAGGTTGGTTTTTCACGCATGATTTTCATGCCAATTTTTACCCTAATTTGGGTATAAATTAATTCAAAACAACACTCATCTCTCCCAATTAGATTTACGTTGTTAATGTTCCTTATGTTTTAACGAACCAATAAAATAAATATTTTCAATGGCTTATTATTACTCAGCTGTGATCTGGAAGGTCGAACTTCTACTCTAATATCGACCAAATAATCTGGTGAATTTTTTTCACGTTGGTATTTTCAATGTGAAATCGAACTTCTCTACTCATTAGAATGTTCCATTTCCTTACAGTTAATTTTCTCCATTGTGTTTCCTTATATTAATTAATTTATAATAAGGGAATGAAGACGTGTGGGATTTATAATCACTTATTTTTTGGCTATGTTTTATTACATAAAAATAAAGGTAGTTACTTTAAGTAATTTTCCGGCAAGTGATATGCATTTGACAAAAATTATTACCTTGTCAAGTGTAAATATTTTGTCGGAATATATTGATATAAATAACATTTTCAAAGCATGTTTACCTAAATTTCCGGTAATTAAAATAGTGCCTGACAAGTCACATCAACGTAAACAACAAATATCCATCAACAAATAATAACCCCTACTTTCAATTCCACTCAGAACCTTTCAACAGAGTTCAAACAGAAAACAAAAGGGCACAAACGGCCTCCCTAGAGATTTTCGATATTCCATCCGATCACGCATATGGTAACAACCATTCAGGTGGGCGAGGAGGGGTGGTGGAGGGTGGGGAGGGACGGTGTTCTGAGGGAAATGCGGAGTTGGTAATATTGGCCACACTGCCCCATTGTGCACTGGCTGCCGAACAATAAATTAACAGATAAGCCCTCTTGATTGTCCCCGAGTGGTCGATTTTAAATATTAATGTTGCTGCTACACAACTGCACTATCTGCAGGCTAGAACACAGCTTGTTTGAGACTTGATGCGAGAACGACGTATGTCACCTCTGGGAAAGGGTTAAGGGGGGTAAGAGGGCCCATGGGCAAATGTTTCTATCTCCATCAAATGAAGGTTCGAATGTCTTCTATTTGAATGAGTTTGGTTTATTTAAGTAACGTTAAAACGGAAAGGGTTGAGAATGGGTTAGCAGTCAAGCAGTATTACAGTCTGGATGGAGGCTTATGTTCTTTTAACATTCCTGTCAACGGTGAATAGTTGCGATGTGGTTCTAATGACATAGAACGTTGCGCCACTGGTCTATGGGCAGTTTTAGAATGTTTTTAATATTAGACCCGTATACCTCGGTGGTCTTGAGGTAAAGTATTTGCCTCAGGTACTTATGTTCGTGGGTTCAAACCCAGCCGGCGTTGACGGATTTTTCTTAAGCGATAAAAATCCGTAGTCGCCCAACTTCCTTCGGAGGGGAAGTAAAGCCGTCTGTCCCATGTCGATTGTGGCTTGTAAAAGAACCTTGGAGGGTGTGTGAATATAATTTTCCCCGCAAACTTGGTAGGCTCTAGCTCATAGAAATTCTAGTGTGGTGATGTAATCAGTCGGTTCACAAATTGCACGTTAAAATTAATATCCCAAGTAAATACAAAAATAAATAAAAATATTATTCCCCAATAATAAGCTCTGTGAACAGTATACCTAGCTCTCACCATTCATAAAATGTTAATTACAGCATGTTAATCATGACGTCATGTTCTTATCATTACTAGTCTTAGAACATTTTCTTTGAAAAATTTATCTTTAAATTTCAAGTTTAAATAAACCCGATAAACTCTAAATCCAGGGTGAAAACTATTCCCCTTTGGATTTGAAGTTGAAATTTTTCCTTGGTTATTAAGTTGGACAGAAAATAAATGAATGCTTTATTCATAAAGAATATACGTTTCTCACCTGGTTTAATACTTCACTCTCGCTAAGGATGTCAAAATTTAAAAACAAAACCATATTATATATATACTAGCGGACCCGACAGACGTTGTCCTGCCCGAACGATGGCATTTCGTTTGGGTGGCTTAATTGATTTCGATAATAAAACAAATACTATGTGATCATCACAAATACAAATTCACAATGAACTCCAATTAGTGAATAGCACAAATATTACAAATTCAGTGTTTGTCAAGATAACATACAAAATAAAACATCTTTCCATTTTTGGCATTTCGCCCACAACTCCACAAATATCAACTGTATCGAAAAACAAACATAACTATGAATTATTTTCAGAAGTTCAATTATTCATGAACTTTTCAGA